>CABFWB010001481.1:24965-75777 GCA_902151455.1 Timema bartmani
GCTCACAGTAGGGATAGGGTGTAATGAGGTGAACTGGATATAGCTAGCTCACAGTAGGAATAGGGTGTAATGAGGTGAACTGGATATAGCTAGCTCACAATAGGAATAGGGTGTAATGAGGTTGACTGGATAGAACTAGCTCACAATAGGAATAGGGTGTAATGAAGTTGACTGGATAGAACTATCTTAATATATGGGATAGGGTGTAATGAAGTGGACTGGATATAACTATCTTAAGATAGGAGATAGATGGTGCACTTTCGTTAAGTGTGGCAGTGAGCTTTAGAGTTCCTAGTGCCATAAAGTAAGTATATAGTAAGAGTTTTAAATAATAATTTTTTAACTTAAGATTGTGCTATGTGGCCCCATTGGAATATATAGCTTTCACAATGTGGCTCTTATGATCAACCGAGTTTGACACGCCTATGTTAATCCATGTGACCACTAAAAATAAGCTCTTCCCTCCAATAAGTTCCCCATCCTACTTACTGTAAGTGGTGGTATGCAGACTGTAAACGGAATCAGGATGATGTAGACTCCGGCAGCGATTCCCGCAATCCAGAACCCGACAAAGATGAGGATAATCAGCCACAAGATGAACATGAGCGGGTTGCACGCCATTTTGAATGTTCCTCACAGATTATGTTCCTGATACATTGAATATTAATATGCACTGTTAAACATATTTATATACTTTTTATATATATTTTAATATATATAATTTAATGCAAGTGTGCTGGCAGTCTGTGACAAACTAGCTAAATATAAATAAAAGTTGGCTGATGATATTTCCCATCATTTGCCCATAGAAAGGATAAAAAAAACCCACTAAAGGTGACTTATTTTTGGTTGTTACCTCTTAGAACCTATCCGGTACATCTGTATTAAACCACACAAATGGGGAAGGGATGAAGATGGAGATTGCACCATCTGAACCAATTAATTATATAAACACTCAGTGACGTCAGCCTGCAAGCAAGCAGCCACTGTCTACTGGCGATGATAGTGCCTAATTTTGGGGATTGAGGGTATCATGTGATCAGCACAATAAGCCGTCAGGTTGTTAATCTTAGTTTTATGGAACGGAGCCGCTATTCAAGTAGCTCATTTGTCTTCACGGGACTGAGTTGACCTCGGTACAGATCCACTGCTACAGAAAAAGATCTGGAAGCACCAGGGATTGAACCTATGACTTCTGGATCTGTGGCCAGGAACTCTCACCACTGGGATATAAACACAACACTCAGCTCCCAGATTGATAATTTATTATTGTGAAAGGGGTAGCCTCAAGTTCATGAATAGCCACTCATGGGCGTGTAGACAAAGGAGTCAGTCTGGTCAGGCTTACCGCCAACAGGGGGATAAGATAGATTTCCCTTAGTGATTTCCCACTTCCCTTTGACACAATTGCAGGTACCCTTCCTCTGTTTTCTAACCTCCTATTCCTACCCCAATAGTGACTTTGGTCTCCATGTCTAACTACCCTTTTGGTTTGTATGCATATTAACTATTTACACTAATATATTAGGGATGAGGAAGGTCAAATTCTGAGGAAGTGTACCCACATTTGTGTGGAGAGAGAATGGAAAATTGTTTAGGAAAAAACATCCTACGTACACCCAACCGGTATTCGAACCTTGATCTCATCATTGGCCGACCAATATATTAAGATATTGATGCCTTAGTCTATATGACCACTGAAACGACTCCTATTAGATAGATACCTGGCTATCCAAGATGTGTAGAAGGGCTCAGAACACAGGGTGTTCATAGGAACTAATTATGGGAGTTTTGATGAGCATAACAAGAGTAAGCATGTTTAACGAGAGTAAGCATGTTTAACGAGAGTAAGCATGTTTAACGAGAGTAAGCATGTTTAACGAGAGTAAGCATGTTTAACGTACATTTGGAACCTTAAGGTTTCTTTGGATTGCCACCCATCCAAATAATGATTCCATTATTTTCAGGACAACATGCACTTTCTTAATAAAACTCAAATTTGTTTCTTCACGATATAATTTTAAATTCCCATCTAAGGTAGACGCTGATGAATTTAGTTTTTTCTTTTAAATAATTGGCTAACCCTAAAGTTTTAATAACACCTAAATATGTACACACACCCATATATTATGTTGGCCTTTTACATATGGACATTAATTTTGACAGCACACATTATTTAGCTAAAGCTGCCAGTTGGGAAATATATATCAAGCTATATTAATTTTAGATAAGGAACTAATTTTATAACAAAGCGATCTAAATTTATCTATATATTTTTTTCATTTCAAATATATTAATTTTTTATTTAATCATATAATAAGTACCGATATCTTCATACCACACAAAAACATAGAAATTCATTTATTTTATTAAAAAATAAATGTATTCAATTAGCCTAGTATTATGATGTAAATTAAAAATAATAATCACACAGTTTTCCAAAATCAATGAGACTCAGTCAAAACATTGAAAAATTATGTTCTTAAAAATGTTGTCTATTCAAAATTATTTTGAATAAATTCTAAGATTTTGCAACATTTGTGAAAATAACATTTTATAATAAAAATACTGCCAAATATTTGCAAATACTATTGTCATGGATACGTCATATTTATATTTTCTACTTAATAAAAATGTGTTTATTATTTAAATAAAATACTACCACATGCAGTGTATTATGATCATAAGACATAACAAAAAAATTAATGTTAAACTACAGTTACTCTACAACAAGACACATTCACCAAATATCTTCATCTTTGTTTTTTTTTACTTTACTGTCAAAATAAAACAATGTAGATACACAAAACAGAATCAAATAAAACACGCCACTTACTTGTATTCTGAATAGTAAAGTATTTCCTCCTTTATTTGCTAATTGTGATGTTGTTCCCTGGAAATGTCCACTTGTACAAAGGAGAATGGAGAGGGGCGTTGGTATATTCTTACTGACTCTTCTAAGTTTAGACTCTTGTGTAAGATAACAGTACTATGGGAAGGACTGTATGAACAGAACTAACATGTTTTCAGACTGAGATTACTCTCTCACTCTCTCTCTCTCTCTCTCTCTCTCTCAAGTAGGCGTGCCACAAGCTTGCAGGTCTTTCTTTTTTATCTTTTTTATTCAATGCCATCCCACGTGGTGCGAGACTACAGGGTGTCACAGAAACAAAACAACAACACAACCATTGCTGGGTACCACAGTATATCATTGTTGTTCTAGTAGTCATAACCGTATGCTGACAATTGTTCACTTACTCTAACTTTATTTTCCGTACAACACGACAGCCTGACCCCAGGATATTCATTTATCAATTTTTATAATGGAAAATATCTAACATTCATTTGGAATTGAACCAAGGACATTTTGATGTGTAACAAGCTGTATTTAGATAGGATTTGTAGCATGTTGAGGCCTAGGTAGCATTATAGTATGTTCTAGTGCCAAAACTGACTATGAAGGACTCAACCTATCTAATATTTAGGAACAGGTGTATTTTAAGGTTCTGCACCAGCACTCAGATGGTATGAGAAACCAAAACCAGATCTGGTACAATCCAGTTTGCCATTACCTTACACAGGAAGACCCTTATCAAACATTTCAAACATAGACTAGATCTACACTTGTGTTGTAGATGGATTTAAAGCCATGTGTTTGGAAACTTTCAGTTTTGAAATATGGTGTCAATTTTGACATCTGTCAATTCTCACTATTTTTAACATCTTTCAAGCTTTAAGGAAGGGTATTCCTATGGTAATACAACTATAATAAAGAAATTTCAAGGAAAAGGTGTATATTAATTTTGTATTAATAAATTATAATAAACATGAAGTTTATAAAACCATGTTAGTTTAGGCCATTCTTTTAAATGTCTCATCTATAGAATTCACAATCTTATCTTGAGACATGTATCAATTTTGATGTGATTATTAAATTTCTAATAAATAATAAATATTGTTAGTGTATCTTATCATTTACTCCAAAGTATGAATGTATATGTTCTAGAAACTTAAGATAAGTAAGTGGTCTTCCTCAAAATGCCTTTTTCATGTGAACTTGTTGAAATGAGTTTGTGCTTACAGCTTTCAAAATAATGTATTAAGAGGAAAAAAAAAAAGCTGATACGATTTTTATATCAACGGATTACTCATTTAAAAACAATTTAAAGCACAATACAAAAGCTAAAATTGACTTATGAAATAAAATATCTATTTAATGAAGCAAAATTTAAGTTTCAAATGTGTAAAATGATGAAAACAGGAAAAAGAAAAACCAACAAGATATACCATAACCATAGAAAGAAATCAAAAATCAATGAAAATGTGAGAGAGTTGTAGTGAAAATTCCACCTTTTGGATTATTTATTATTAATTCAAATTACTTGGTGGCCAAGTTAAAGATGTTGTAAGTTATTATTACCTACATCAGTGGGCAGGCACACAGACTAAATGTTACAAACATATCATTTGATTTGCTGATGAAAGGAAGGTCAGTATTTAAATCTCGGCCATGGTTACACTTTGTTTGCCCTGAAAGATATCAGTCTAAGCTTGACAGGTTACAATATGGTTCTTTCTTACAAGCTATACCATAGCAGAATAGGGATGATAAATGAAGTGTATGTGGGGTGTTTTTTCCAAAAATGGTTTCCTACACAAATTAAATTCCCCATTCCTAACCAATTAGTGAATTAATCAGGTGAACTACTAAACATTTATTATCTTATTATTATTAGCACAGCGTCTTACTACTTGTTCGGGTTGTACGCACTTACACTAATGTGTAATGATATGATGATTGTGAGATGAAATCGAGGACCTACAGTTTAACGTGGGATCCGAACCACGGTGGAGGCCTGGCATTCCTCACATTCAAGATTAATACACGTCTTGTCAGAGGTGAAGGAAGGGTTTGGCAATCAGATAAATCTGTGTCGGGACCGAGGATTGAACCTCAGACCCCCATCACAGAAGTCATACACCTTACCCCTAGACCACTAGGTTAGCTTTTACTATAAAATTGGTGTGCAACCCGAAAGTGTAATATGATATGATGCTAAGAAATATATATATTATACAATTCTCTAACATCTCTGGGTTTTCCAAACATTAAAAAAATATCCACTTAACCTTTTATACAGTTTTTCTTGGTGAACAAAATATTTATTTTTTTATTGATCTCATATTTTGGAAAACAATCTTCATGGCTATTAAACATCAACATAATTATAAGTGCTTTATTCAGTATTAATTTTAATGTTTTAGGTAGTATTGTTATCACTGTGTAAATGTGATATAAAATAAACTTTATAAAGTGATTTTATGCTAACAGAAAACCACACCTAGATTCTAGACAGTGCATTTTGTTAACGCTTAGTAACCAAATCTCTTCCTTGTATTTACATTTTTAGGTGCAGAATTAATTAAATACTTACATTTCGTGAATTTCCTTATTTTTGATTATATTCTCTGGCATTTCCCCGTTTTCCCCAAAATCAAAGAATTTCCTGACTTTTACAGGTTTTTCCTATCTACAGCCAACATGTTAATTAAATGTAGGAATCTTTGACGCATAGTAAGACACAATAAAAAATAAATTAAAAAGTTATAATATAAAAACGTGTATCTAGTTGAAACAATCCCAAACAAACATATATCTGAACGTGTAGACCTATCTTCAATAATGAGCGGAAAGTGAGGAAGAACACCCTCACATCATTTACTACAGATTGGCGAGTTAACTGATGACATCATCGTAGTCACTGAAACACCAACAGCTGGGAAGAGGACTCTCTCTTACTATCGGCACTTTTAAGTGCTGGAGTTAATGATGGTACTCATGTCTTAAGACTTTGTAATGCAAATAAAGAGTGTGATGAGAGAACAGTAGGGAGGGTCCTAATAAAATGTGCCAGCATTCCTCTCAAGCATTGGCAGTTAGTGTCTGGGTTAAGAGGGTCAGATGCAATTGTATCAATGAGGAATGAGAAGGTTATCAATGTGACATTGCATTGAACATCTCAATATTACCAACTTAAATTAGCAATCATAAAACTCACATTGGGGGGACTGTTGATTAAATGTCAGGCTCGACTAGTTTGGTTTTATGGTTATGGGGAGGTCTTGGTTCGAATACCGGCCGGGTACCTTAATGGATTCCCACCATGCAACTGCAGACCCATTAAAAGTGTTTAGCCCAAGTAAGACTTTATTAGATCCCATTCAAAATAAGCTCCCAGAAAGATTTTCTTAATTAGACCTAATACATACATCTGAATGATGATAGTGATTTAGAGGAAATGTAGCCATATTAGCCTGGTGAGAGGATAGGAAAACCAGTCTCAGTGTGTCTAGTCAGGGCACAAACCGTGACCTTTACCAATGGATACCTTGAACCATGAGGCTATATTGCTGCCAGTGCGAGTATCCTAGTATCATTCTTGCCAAAATTTAATTCAACATTTTATTAAACCAATTATTGCCATCCTCTGATACAGAACCAAGTTCTCTTATACCTGAGATAGGCTGGTGGGTAGATTAAATAAAAATTTAAATTATGTCAATTATTTTAAAATCATTATTTATGGTTTGAAACCTCTAATTTTTGTAGTTTTTTTATTCCAATCTGTTTTCTTAGTAAGAGTGTACAGTTTAATCAAATCGTTAATGACCAAAAAGTCTCAAATAAAAGTAACTTCATTGATACGTGACCAACACAACTTCATCTTCTTTAAGGCTCAGGTTTGATAACTAACTTTTGTATAAAATATTTTATTTAAGTGTTGCGTTTTTCTACTCATTCGGGTAATACGCTTGTGTAATAATTATAGGAAGTGTACCCACATTTGTGTGGAGGGAGCGTGGAAAACTATTTTGGGAGAACCTCCCTCAATATACCAGACCGAGATTTTAACCTCGATCTCTCCGTCATCGTAACTCTAGTCTACTGCAAGACTAGCACGTTAGATCACTCGGGCAACGAAGCATGTTAAAATAGGCTTCAAATATTTGGAATTGAATGGTTTCAACCAATCATGCGAGAGAATTTATTCATGCAGTATCAACTTTTAAAGTGCTGTTTTATAAATGTAGTGCAATCTTCTGCTGATCAAATTGTATCGTTCAAACACCCTCATGGAACAGAATCAGGGATGACAACCCATTTTAGCAAAACAAAATTAAAAACTGAGAAAAGTGGTTTGTAAAGTATTATCCCTAATAAGCTTTTATATACTTTTCATTTGAATATTTATAAATATATCCGACTGCTCAAAAACAAACTTAGATTGTTTAAGTCAACAAGAGTCAGACTAAAAATATGTACCCGCATTACTTTAAATAGAGAAGAGGAAAACAAGTGATATCAGATGTGGACGACCTCTGTTTCTCCTACACATGGCTGGGATTTCCTCTCAATGGTGACAAAGTATAATGCAAGTCCAGACAGTTTAGACCTGTGCTATGAACATCTTCCCAAGTGACGCTAGATAGCACCAATCTGGCTTGGGATTGATCCTGGCAAGGAAGTCTGCTTTGATGATGGAATAGACCAATATTATGTTTAGCTCACTATCTACAATTCTAACTAAAGCTTCTTTAAATAAACATGATAATGAAACACAAAATAAGAAATAATAACATGTATATACTAACACTTTAATATTTCAATAAGACTTGGAATCTTCCTCATGAAGTATTAGAATGAACAGGAAGTTGGTTTCAGCGGAGCTTTGAATATTTATGTTAGGTGGTTTTCTAGACATTGTAAATGTGAGGTTATTAAGAAACAAGTTTTCTTATTTCTTATCCAGGTCGAATATTATATCTTAAATAGAACAAAAAACGATATTAGGAAAACTTTGAAATAAATGGGAAGGTATAACAAATTGAATCTGACACACATTAGCAACAGGAAGGAATATTTTATTTTTCACTAATTTTTGAGATCAAGAATATAATTTAAAACAATAAAAACTCAACTCAAATAAGATTAAGGACAATTCTAAGGTATTTAATTTTGAGTTATTCTAAATTTTTATACAAAGTTAACAACAAATAAACTGTTTTAAGAATTACCCTTCATTTTATTTACTTTAGATTAATAAGACTTAAGCAATGCATGGAAAGTGTTAAAATTACTTAACCCTATTAAATATTTTATAGAAACATATGTCAATTGTAGTATAAAAATTAGAAAAGGTGAAAAACATGAAAATTACAAGAAGGTTTACAGATTACTAATCAAAAGTAGTAGTATACAAAGATGGTGCATGAGACCCATTATTTTTAACATTTATTATTAAAACAATTTGTAAAAATCATTAACTTTAAAGTGTTTATTTAGAGCAATATTAAGTTAACTACTATTGCTACTAATAAATACTATTTGTAATAAGTAAAATACCGCAAGTGGGACCAATAAATATATGAGAAATAGATAACAAAAAGTGTGCACGTAAAAGTAGAGTAAGAGGAGCAGCGATTAAATGAGGTAGAATGGTGGAAGGAAAGAGGAAGATGAAGGAATTCCACAGGCTGGAAACAGTTGGTGATGAGAAGGTTAACTTCAGGCCATTCTGCACATAACTCACAGTACAAGTATTACAGAGAGCACAGTTGCTAGATCTTATCCACTTGAGACAAAGTGACAGTTTCTAATTTAGAAACTTATCAAGGTATACAAAGTGTATACACTTTATGGTAATTTATGGTAAATTTAAAATTTGGTTTATGTCAATAAGGATGAATTAATGTGTGTATTTGTATTATATTATATCATATCGTCTTTAAATACCCAGTGAACAAAATCATCCACAATTAGTAGGTTAGGGTTTGAATTCTGGTATGTTGAATTGAAGATGGTTTTCACAAATCAGTTAAAAAAAAATTATTTCCAACCCCCTTTCTATCCATGGAAATGATGTATGTACTTTATAAACAATCAGTTATATTATAACTAATCTAACAATGTGTGGATAAGTTAAGTTGTTTATAACTATAGTTTTATGATCGATAATAACTACGTTTAAATTACCAAACACTTTGTAGGCCTGCACTTAAATAGTGACCGAAGCACAACACTAATAGCTCACTTCTAGGATACAGACTTATTAGGTAAGTCAAACAGCTGTTCTTTACCTTTCTAAGAGGATATTGGTTCACATTTCCGACTATTATCAGTAGGGGGGTTCGTTGGTGCTAAGCTCAGCTATATTTACAAACAGTTCTAAGTCTGGCACCTATGTTTTGGTTAGCAACAACATAGTTATACTAATTTAAATAAAAAATATGTCTTAAGGCGCAGGAAAATTGCTAAGAGCAAATGCATCAGTATTTGCTCTTAACAACTTTCCTGGTCCTTAAGGAACTATGTCTGGAACTATGAAAAAGTCACTTGATAAAACCAATGCTTGAAGAATTAATTTTTTTATTGGGTGTATTTTAACCTGATTAAATTTACGCACAACTTACACCCTGGCAAATGCAAATTATCGACTGTGGTTAGGTGTTTTACTCATATCAGGATTCAACCTCTGGTATTATTACTAACGGTGATACAGTTTAATGAGAATATAATGTCTTAGATTAATCAACCACCACTGTGGGTAGCTGTTTTCTTCACAAGAAAGTATATTATGGTATAATAAATTGTTGATGTACATGAAATGTATTTTCAAATATTTAGTATTGTCTCAGCAATTGCAACAAAACCCATCATATTGAACTATACAAACAAGTATATTTATTTTCATACGTAAGCATATTGTAAAATTTACCAAATGTCAATTTTTATGTGAATGGGATGAGCTGACACCGCTCTACAGTCTTGAACTTCCCAATTGTCTAAAAGTGCTGTGATCTTTATTACCGGGCAGTGTGTAGATCAAGCTACAACTGTCTAACAGTGCTGTGATCTTCATTACCGAGCAGTGTGTAGATCAAGCTACAACTGTCTAACAGTGCTGTGATCTTCATTACCGAGCAGTGTGTAGATCAAGCTACAACTGTCTAACAGTGCTGTGATCTTCATTACCGAGCAGTGTGTAAATCAAGCTACATACTCTCCAACCTCAAACGCCACTACAATCAGTACTTAGATTGGCCTGAAGATTTTTGTCAAAACTAAATTTGAACTATTCTTATGATTTTTTCACATAATAGCCTATTCTCATGTAAAATTAAAATAATTTTTTTTAACAAGAAAACTTTTCGTGTTTTACTATAAATAGTTCAAGAGGCATAATGTGTTTAATTTTTTCCCCCACACAGCTCGTGTAAAATATATCAATTTTAGACTTTGTAAAGAGTTTTCAATTATTTTATATTGCTTAGACTAGATGCATCAGTGATTGTTATATCTTATTTTCTTAAAAAACTCATCAAAATAATGTGATTTAATAAATGGTAAGCAGGGTGGACCAAAATGTCAAACATTATTCAAGGAATATATTGTGCACACACAGCAGAGAGTAATAAATAATTTGAATCAAATACTTATTCAAGGTAATAAGGTTAACAATTTATTTTTTAGTCGCACTGGCTTTAGGTGAACTACAACTATTTCATCAAATGGAACAGTAAACGAAGGAGACTTTCAAGAAGAATTGAAGAGGATGGGAAGACATATTATTTTATAACTTGATTTTCTAACTAATGAAAATCTGGAGCACTTTTTTAGAGTATTTAAACACATTTTTGATAGTCAACATTTTAGTATATCATTATTTTAGAGATAATGATTATCTATCAAAAGCAACAACTGCAGATCATATGACTTGCTGTGTTAATACGTGAAAGTAGATCCAGTAACTTTTTCTAGCTGTGAGATAAGTCCATTTGTCAGAAAATTGGTGTATAGGATACATCCTCTTGAGAGCAGCCAGTTGGGGTCAACACTTCTTATGTGCCCCGAGTTGATCAGATGTGTCAACCGAACCTATTACTTAACCTCTTCAAGCAGATCAACTAAAATTTAGTATATACAATCAACTAGAAAGTCTAAAAATTATTTTAAAAGAGATTAAATTTGATCATTTATGAAAGATGAGAATTTTGAGTTTTACTCATAGGTAGGTCAGAGGAAAATAAGTCTTGATATTTAACACAAATATTAGCTAGACAATCTGACACCTTAGCTCAGTCGCTAATGTGTCTCTCTACTGGGCTAAGAATCATAGGTTCGATTCCCAGCATGGCCAAAAAATTTATAATTGGTGAAATGTGGGATTACCCTTTCAAAGTGAAGAATTAATGGCCGGTGAGTGAATGTTGTGCCTGTTCTAGTCTTAAGTTAGATTACAAGGCATATGAAGCTACAATAGGCCTAGCAAGACGGTAGTGGAGAATGTGGATTTAATAATAAACTCACCCAAACCACACAGGCTAGAAACAGTAATGGATGTTAAGATGTGTGTCCTTTTGTCAAATTATGAAGGTTGTCAAGTATTTTTCAACCATATATATATATATTTATTTTTTCACCACCATTTTACTACCAGTTTGGGTTATAAGCTTATGTACTGATTACATTCACTAATGGTTTAAGGGATGAGTGAGGTTATATTTATCAGAAGTGTATCCGAATTTGTGTAGAAGGAGAGTAGTAAGCCATTTAGAAAAATCCTCAATACACTCGACCGAGATTCAAAACGTGATTTCCCTGGCTCGGCAGTCCAGCCGAGAGAGTAGCACGATAGAAAATGCTGTCACCGAAGTGGGTTGTAACATTATAATGGAGCAGGAAAAAATAGGGTGCAGTGAGTTGGACTGGATAGAACTAGCTCAAGATAAGGATAGATGGTGTACTTTTGTGAGTACAGCAATTAGCTTTCAAGCTATTAATGCCATATAGTAAGTAATAATATCTCTTGTTTCCGCAAGCGCAAAACAAACTACATAATATTTTATTCCTTATTAATATATTTTGTTCTTTCAATAAGTTATAGAAAAAAAATACAGTATTTTTTATTAAAGTATTATTAGAAACATTTATTAACACTTTTAATTGATAATATAGCTAAAAAAATCATTATTTCCACATATATTAACATTAGTGACTTTCAACTTGGGATCTTCAAGCTTGAATTTTTTCATTTGAGTTGAACTCATGAAGAGTGTCTCAAAACACTCAAGAGTTTAAGTCAAGTTAATTCGTGATTTTAAAATGTTAAAGAGTATATATTTGTCTATTTGTAAAAGTAAAATAGTATGTTTAAAATGTTATTAGACAAAACAAATATAAAATGTGAAACTACATCTTCAAAATGTCAGATTTTAAAAATATATGAAAACCACACATGTTCTTAAAATAAGAATGAAATTAATTTTTATGAAAAGTAAATACTTTTAAAAAAAAGTCCATAAAATGGAAATATTGATTTTTAAATTATAAATAGCACTTTATAAAAACTTGATTTAAAAATAACCCTCAGATAAAAATATATAATAAAAAATAATAAAAATTGTTTCAACACTCTTGTCTTTAAATACATTAAAATTACACTAACAATTACAGGAAGATATTAAAAAAATTGACATTTTAATGAGCTAATATATCCCCGAAATAATCTCTGAGAACTTTATTTACCCTATAAGAAAATGTAAGAATCACAATCATTTAGAAATTTGAAATGGTTCATGTTTATTTTATTAGTCCTTAATGTAATCATCGCATATGATCACTTCTTTTGTTCTCTATGCGCAGTTGTGAATGCACCTTGTATGGATCCTTGCTAGAAATTATGTTACTAAAAAATGTATTTAATTTCAATTTATAAGTCTTATAAAAAATGAAATTCATACTTTAAATGAAAAGTGAGATGGCTAATATATTTCTAGTAGACAATAATAAATAGTTTTTGATTTAAATGTGTCAAGTTTGGTTGCAATGTTAATCAATGCTTATTTTAGATAGGTTAATCAACATCACTCTCTAACTAAATAATAACTAATGCTTAGAGACACCGATATTTCGCGAGGCTTCGCGAGTTGTGTTTTTACGAACTTTTACTTAGCACATTAAAATGGCCATAGAAACATAATTAAACATCATTGTGACATTTTTGAGTGAAAAGATTAACGCGAAATAAAACGAAATTAAATCTATTCGCGAAATTGACGATTTGGCCATTTAAACGCGAATTATGGTCATTTTTTTCTATTTAAACGCGAATAAATAATAAAACATTGCTGACATCGGAAACCATTCTAAGACTTGGACAAAAAATAAAAATAATACCAACTGAACCAATATAATTTTCTTTCAAAAGAAAATTTATTTCCCTCATCCAAAGACTTGCTTTAAAAAGTGTTAAAACTGGCTACTACAACGGCCATATTGGGCACCAAGGCAAGTATTTAAAGAATTAGAGGCAAAAAACAATGCCATGTCTAAGCTAAAGTGAGATCTCGCTACACTCATCTTTGGCTTCCTGATGTCACTACTATCAAGGTCGTTAGATATTGACGTTGCTTTAGTAAGATCGTTTTTAACCTCTCCTCTATTTATTTAATATTTAAACATGCCTAAAGTTTTAAGTATTTTTGAAAGAAAGCGTGAGTTTGGAAAAGAAGGATTTTATGTATTTGATAAAGTTAAAAAAATAATGATGTGCAAATTGTGCAACACACGCGTTGACTGGTTCAGAAAAGACACGTGTTTGAAGCACATTAATAGTGCTTTGCATAAACGGAAAAAAAGTAATGTTTCTGAATCATCAAAACAAGCAACCCTTGAAAATTCTCTAATAAAGTCTAAAAACTCAAAAGAAGACCGCAAAGAATTCATAATGGATACCACGAAAACATTTATGGAAGCCAATATTCCCATTGAAAAACTAGATCATCCTTCTATGCGATGTTGGATGGATAAATATGTGAAAGGTAACCATTTTGCAAGATTTTTAAAAATTTCTTTTATTATTTAAAAATCAAAAGCAAATAAGGACCTATTATTTCCCGATTTTATTTTCCTAATGACAAAATAGTGTTTTTTTAAACACTTTTGATTATTTACTAATTTATCAAAAAAATATATGAGATAGAAATGTTTGATTTGGGTTATTTTTAAGATGTTTATCTTTAAGTACAAATAGTGAAATAGCCTAATAAATTAGTGTATACACACTTTGTCAACCAACATAGCCTAATATTAGTTCTATCAAAAATTAGTATGCCTACAATTCGGTTTTAGGTGGAGGAGACCTCCCTAAGGCAGAAACTATAAGAAGTGTTTGGATCCCAGAAGTTAACAAAAGTCAAGAAGATAATATCAAGAATAATGTAAAAAACCAGCAAGTTGCAATTCTTTGTGATGAGACAACTGATAGGAAAGGACAGTGTGTTTTTGTTATTTTGTTGAAAACATTACGTGCTGATTCGAAGCAAAGCTTGTTTGTTGGTGCAGTTAAAGTTTTGCAGAACGCTTCAGCAACTGAATGTTCACGGGCACTTGTGGACACCATCACCAAGTATGAGATTCCTTATGAAAATGTAGTTTGTGTTGTGACAGATGGTGCGCGTTACATGACGAAATGTGTGACTTCTTTGAAAGTTCTCTTATGCGATGATTTTCTGCATATACAGTGCTGGGACCACAAACTTAATTTGGTCCAAAATTATTGGTCAGTAGAGCTGCCAGAGCTGAATGAGTGTGTAGCTAAAGCAAAGGCCGCATTTCTGAACACTCGAAAGAGAAAACATAATTATCTAGCATTTCTAAATGAAAAATACAGTAAAGGTGAAAAGTCTGCTAAGCTATTTCCAAACCCAGTTTTAACGCGATGGAACTCTTGGTTTTGTTCAGTGGTGTACCTCTGTGAATATTTGGTGGATCTAGTGGAATATTTTTCCACATTGGAGGAGGTGACAGCAGCACTTAAGTACTTCCAGGATATGTCACATGATAAAGTAACCCTAATGTTGATTGAATGCCAAGCAACATTTTTAATTGAACACTGTTCTGAATTGGTGGAATTAATTACTATACTCGAAGGTTCTACCTATGCCTTTAGTCATAAGCTGTATGGTAAAGTGACAGAGCTACAAAGTAATTTTAAACTGATTTCTGACATGAACTACGGAGAAAAAACACAGGAAAAATTGAAAATTCTTCCAACTCTAAAACAAGCAAATGTCAAAAGTCAGTTTCAATCTTTAGGACGGCAGTGCCTTATAAAGCTGAATTTACTCCATCAGTCAGACCCATCCAAAACATTTTTTGAAAACATTGGTACTCTTTTTGACACTCGCTCGATTGGTACAAAACAAGTTAATTCTGATCTCTTCCAATCAGCTCGAAAAATACCATTTTTAAAATCCTGCTCTGAAATTAATTTTCAAAGAGGATACTGTGCGCTGCAGACACAAGTGAGAGCTTTGCAAAGCAATAGTAAAAAAGTTGACATTTTGGACATATTGTGTGGACTGAAAGAAGACCATGAAGAGTTTGCCATCAACAGCATAAAAGCAATATGGATTCCAGTGTCTAATGTTGACAGTGAACGCGCATTTTCAGCATATTCCAACATTATGTCAGACAAGCGCACTAACTTGAAAATCGAAAATTTGGAAACAATGTTGTCTTTGTATTTTGGTGATTGACGTGAAGTATGTTGAAAAAAAGTAAGAACATTTTTGTCTTAGAAAATAATTCAGTGCAAGTACTTTCTAAGCTATTTAAGTTAATTTCCTACCATTACCTTAAAACACCTCTTAAGACTTTTTAGACCGAAAATCAGGGTCTTACCTTTTATTTACCGAAATTCAACTTTTTATTTAACGAAATCAAGTAATTTTATTTACCGATTTTATTTACCGAAAATCATGGTTTTAACCTTTTATTTACCGACTTTTTATACCGAAATCCAACTTTTTATTTAACGAAATCCAGTGGTTTTATTTACCACAAATCAGGGTCTCTACTAATGCTAGTTTTGAAGTTGAACATTTTTATACAAGCTTTAATGTAACCAAAGCAAAAATGGCTCCTAACTGCTATATTAAACTTAACATTGAGAGAATAGAAGCATAAGGCCTAGACACAAGAAAATTGTAGGCATCAAAGTTCATAATTTAAACACACTAAAACACATAATTATGTAATTTCTGGGGAACATAAGTGTTTTACTCTCTTTTCCTGAAGAAGGGGACTGATGTACCCCGAAAATTACATAATTATGTGATTTAATGTATTTTAGTGAACTTTGAGGTCTACAGTTTTCTGGTGTGTAGGCCTTACGCTTCTATCCTCCTTTCAATGTTTGATTTAATACAAACTTTAAATAATTCAAATTTGAAAATAATCAATATTTATTCTAAATTGTGAATTTTTAATTTGTCTGAAATTATAATTTTAGAAAGGGACAATGTAAAAATGGTATCAATAATTAATATATAATCTATTTATCTATTTTTATTGCCTTGTCATGGCAATGCAACTTCAATAGAAGATAATTCAAAATGGATGACAATAATGAATAACTTTACTAAGGATGTGCGAGAAACATTTTTTCAATTCAAGACGAAGAATATAAAAAAGTATCGAGACACGAGATGAGAAAACATCTTTTGAAAGTATAAAATATGTAAATTATGTTTATTAAAGTAAATATATAGTTTATAGAGTTCATTTTTAAAATTTGAGCTGGTGCTTGCTTTAGATTAGCTTGTAGTTGATTCAAACACTTGAGATATAACTCCTACACATTTTAAATGCTATTAATAAAATAGTTATAGTTACACTGTATACCATTTATAATTTAACTTACTAGTGTAACAGCTTATAATGTCAAAGTTTGATATTGAGAAACCATATTTATAACCAAAACATTTCTTAATGAAGGCTGTTTTGGGGAAAAATGCAGCCCATTTTTGGGTTATTATGGTATTATTGGAAATAATAAATTCCCGGTTTGGTTTTTTAATTTATTAGGGCCATTATTTGTTTAATTTAATTTCTTAAATTCTTAAGATACATTTTTAAACTACGAGACGAGATATAGATTTTTTCCTTGACTTTTCGAGCCTTGCAGGTCCCTAAAGTTTACCGGTCCAAAATAGCTTTTTAGGTATATCAAGAGGAAGCTTGAAAATGACGAGCCTAAAATACTTTTGATCTTGATCCCCAGCTTAAATAAAGAGGTCGGCTCAAAGCGCAAAATACAAGTATTCACAGAGCCATAATTTCAACCAATATCTACAGTAAAAATATTTTGCTAGCTGTCGGTTAGTACCTTTCCAGTGAAGAATCAACCATAACTATCACCAGCTTATATATCTAACTTAATAAGAAATTAAATAAGCTGATACGCCCTCAAGGAATTTAGAGAGTTGTGATACAGCTAGCGAGCCAAGTTAGGTATCATTTTAAGGCTCTTTGGCAGAAAAATAAAAGTGTTTTGCTTAAATTTCAACTCTTTACATACAAACTTTTAAATAAAGAGTTCGAGCGTTTCCTTTAAGATTTTTAAAATACAATAAAAAGTTCTGGATAAATTTTAGCACAATAGCTTGCAGCCAACACCACAAAAATTTACTTATCTTACCAATTAGAGCTAAACTTATCTTATTTTTTGAAACTTATATTATTTTCACTGTAAAACTATTAATGTTAATGTAGTTTCAAATATTTTATATTAAGATATAAACTAACATTTCCATACTTTTTTCAATTTTAATACATAACGGATTTTTATTTAATTAGTTACATGTAGAAATTATATATTTATTGGACTTTGAAAAAGAATATTTTAGAAATAATTAAAAAAAAATCTCAAAAAGTGAGAAGAGGATTTTCTTAAATAAATATATTTATTAGACTGAAGATTGTCTTGACATTTGAAAGAGTTATGATAAAGTCACTTAAGCTCAACTGGAATCAAAAAACTTAAGTTTGAAAATCCCTTACATTTGGCATTTAAAAAAATCCAACACACTCTCAATTTATAAAAATGTGACAAATGAAATCAAATTTATAGAATTTTAGTTTATATGATTTATAACGGCAAAAGAAAAAAATAAAGTTAATCTTAAATTGGAAAAAGGTTTTCTTCATAAACACATTAGGGTAATTAATAATAGAGGCTTATATGAATTTAATATTTTCAATATGATATTTTTTATCTCAAATTACTGGCAATAATGCCCAAAACTAGGATAACTATCATTTGAATAACAAATGAAATATCATATCATGGAAGTATATAAAAAAAAATGTACAATTTAACATTTTATTCAAAACCAAAGGTGAACCAATGAAATTTCACAAACTAGAAAATTTCAATAAAAACTATTACACAGCACTTGTAAGATGTCAAAATATCACAGACATATTTGACAGTTTAGTAATATTAACAAAAGATGATATTTATTAAATAAATTAATAACAATAATTAGGTATCAAATTTGTCTATAGTGAAATTGTGTATGTATTTTTTAATTTTTTTTTAAAGAACTTCAACTACATTAACAAATTTGACTTATTAATAAACATACATTATGTTTAAAAAAGCAATTACTTAATATTATTTAAAATTATTCATTATAAGGAGTAAATTAAGCCTGTGTGAAAACAAGATTTTAAATTTTGAATTGAAATGTAATCTTTATGTATTAAGTCAAATTGAATCCAAATTGAATATTTAGAAATAAGAACAATTTGAATCAATATAAGTAGAATATTTCATAATGGGAATCAAATCCGAATAAAAGATTATATAACTAAAATGTTTCGAGTAAACTGTATCCAAACAAAGATTTATTTTAAAATGTTATGAGATTCACAAGTTTCTATGATAAAGTCAAATAGTTTATCTAGGATAACGTCTTTAAAAATTTAAATCATTCAAATTTGTATTATTAGATTCAAATTTCAAATTAAATTCGGTCAAATATGAATAGGGGATGCATCTGAATTTGAAATTTCAAATCCGATACAAATCTTTTAAATACTAAGATTCAGAATTTCAAATAAAATACGAATCCTAGCGAGATTTCGAAATTTCACACAGACTTAGTAGAATAAAACATTATATACACAAATATGGAAACCGTGAGAAACACCGTAGACTAATTTAAAATATTGGACAGGGTTTTTACACGGTTTTCACATGTTTCCAAGCCATCAGGCAGTAATTCATTTTATATACATTAAAATATTTACATATTTGACTCATATTTTACAAAATCAATTAAAACTCAACATGTTTGATACATCTCACAAATATGTGTAGCTTTTGGCATGAGCTAGATTAGCTTTAATGCAGCAGACACAGGAGTTAATATTTTTAAATACACATTTAAATGGAAAATATATCAAAAGTAAACCACTTAAGCATTCTTTGTCAGCGCAAAGATATTTAAAAGTTAACAAATATTAGTAGTACAACAGCCCATAAAACATTTCTTAATCAAATAAATTCAAGTATAATTACTGTGCAAGAAGTTATAAAAGGTCTTAGCATTATCAAATAGAGTTGGCCCCATGGATTTGTGCCTGAATGACTTAAGGGAGATTTGTCTGTGTTTGTTTGTCTTTCTTAATAATAAAGAGGAATATTCCTGAACATTTAGAATCATGTGGAGAAGTTTAGTTGTTTCTGTCAAGACCTAACTTAACTCTTCTTTCAAGTTGGCTTCATTCCCTGTCACATTTTAGTACTGTTTTCACACTAAACTTTAGATAGGACGAGCTGAAGAGAGCATTAAAACACTAAAAGAAATTTAGTGATGAAATTAGTTGAATAATTTCTCTTAGAGAAAAAAATTATATCGAATTAAATATTTATATAAATAGAAAATTTCAAACACACATAATATATGCGCTCATGATTCTATTTTGGGCCATGTTATACACATAATTTAGAGAAATGACAAAAAAAATCTGTCAGTAGATAATTATGTATTGTATTGACCTGAAAATAGGACGCTTTTTTTTTTATCAAACTCAGCCTATATACATTTTTAAGTACCATGATACACTTAGATAATATGAAATAAATGTTGAGCCAATGGGAAATGGTTATAGTTATATCAATACAAAAATGTGTTAAAGAGAATGGTTTACTCAATATCAGTTAAAATAGATGGACCATGACAATAATAGTAAGCAGGTAGCTTGGAGCCAAAATGAGATGGAGGAAATTTTAATAGTTACTTTTTATTTCAAAATATGTTTTAGAGAATTTTTGTAGTAGCCTGTTGGTCACAGCTGCTATTATACTGTAAAAATAATGTACTGTAATTTTTGCTAAGTTTGGAATCTTCAACATGGCTGACCATGTATAAAAATAAAGCATGTTTTGGTAAAAAAGTGAAACATAATTATAAAGTGAATAATAAAAATCTAAGTAATAAAATAGGTTGACACTACAAATACTGAGGAGGCCAGAAAAAAATTTATTATATTCATTTATTTTACAAGTAATCTAAATTTCAGTGTGAATATTTTGTTTCCTATTAAAATGATAAATGATAACATTTTTAGAGTCAAGACTACATTCGGGGATGGGCTATTTTCAGGTCAATAAAAAACCAAAATATTTAAATAACTTTTTGATGAAATATTTGTTTACTTGTATCAGGAGTCTCGTGGTATATGCATTGTATAAGCATACAAAGAATTCCAATCTCTGTCAAATACGGCTTGCAATTGAGCTCGTATACTTTCCGACTGATTGTAGACACCTTCTGGTTCCTGCACGACAAGCCCAATCCCAGCAGTGTTGATGAAGTAGTCCCCGGACCAATTGGAGGTGCCTGGTTTTAAAAATGATAAGAATTACAACCATGGGAATTATGTGGTTATAGAACACCTCCACACTTGGTAGTACACTAGAAGCTTGATAAAGCGCAGTCTGATATATTATTGATTTAGATATCCTGTCTAGAGAATAAAAAAAACCATTACTAATGTATTAGTGAAATTCTCACTTTTATATATTCAGTAGATAGAGCAATAAGATTGAGTGATCAAAGACAATGAGACTAGTGTTTTACATGTTTTATACAAGTAAAGTGTGTAACTGGTTAAGTTTTTATTTTTTATTTCTATGTTTGATGACTTAAGCTTACATATAGCAGTCCATTATATTGTATTTTTTCCCTGTCTCTTTCCCTGGCAGTTGTCACACTCTACAGATCACCTCCTGATTTACCGCAGCGGTTAAGATATTATAGCATGGAGGTGAAATAAGTCCCACGACTACAACACTATTTAGGAGTTTCTATGTGTTACAGTTTCATGGAGGATTTTAGACACATGCATGTGGTAGACATTTGCATTTAATTTTGCTGCAAAAAAAAAAATTAGTTTATTTAACCCATTCCCTGATGCGTGTTTAGCACAGCAATCACCGCAGGACCAGCAGCCATTTTTCTACTTGTATACTCTTATCCAGCCAATATTTTCACTAGTCAATTTCTCAATTATTGCTTTATTCATGATCATAATATAGTGTTCATTGAACTAGTAGTATTCAAACTGGCTAAAAGTACTATGGCTCATTGATACAGTGCATTACAATAACTTATGTCAGTGAAACATCGATTCGTGCCCATGCCAAGGGATGTTCCGGCAAATAAAGACGTTCAGGCAAATAAAGATGTTCAGATCCCACACCAGGGAATGAGTTAACATTCTTTTGTATTAATTTGGTAAAATGTTGGCATCCAAGTATTTATTTATACTAGTAGTTAAGTGAATACTTCGCCCTATATTCTCTTTGGATTTGAAGTTGATATATTTTCTTGGTGATTATGATAGATAAAAAAATATATATAAATAAATACTATAGTCAATAGCACATTATATTTATAGAGTATAGGTGTTCTTGTGTTTTAATATGTCAGTTTAGCAAGAGATATCAAAATTTAAAAATATACTCCAGGTGTGTGTTTTGTCAAATGGTTAGAATTTTATATCAATAATTCAAATCAATTAGGATGAGCTACTAAACAGAATAATTTATTAGAAACCGCCATATTGAAAAGAATAATAAATCGCAAAACACTAAATACATACAAAGTTAGGGTTGTATTTCGTGGTAATCAAGCAACAAACAAACAGGACCTAGCTCCGCTCGAATTTGAGTAGTAAGGCAACTGTGTGTTTTCCCTTTTCACTATGAACGCTAAATTATTATGATTATAATTTTTTTTCTTATATAAAAAAGTTTTTTTATTTGAGTCTATATCTTGAGAAAGTTTCTCATCAAGCTCGGGTTTAGTGTATATATATATATATATATATATAATTTTAAAATTTTATTTTATATATATATATATATAATTTTAAAACTTTATTATATATATACATATATATATAATTTTAAAAATTTTATTATATGTATATACATATATATATATAATTTTAAAATTTTATTATATAAATATTATTATTATTAGCACCGCATCTTACTACCCATTTGGGCTGTATACACTTTTGCTTATGTGCAATGGTAGGGTGATTGTGAGATGAAATGGAGGACCTACAATTTAACGTGGAATCCGAACCACGGTGGAGGCCTGGAACTCCACACATTCACAAGTTGTGATTAAATTGTATAAATAAAAATAAAATATTTGTTAAAAGTTTTTTTTAATGATTTAAATGTTTTAAAATCTAAAATGGCTTATATTTAAATAGTTAAAAATTATAAAATCATGATAAATTATGGTTTAAATTAAAAATATTATGTGATAGTATCTGTAAAATTAATTATGATTCAAATGTTCCTAAGGAAAGTTAAAAAAAAAAACTATTCATGAAAATATGTTTGGATGTGAAGATTTTGCAATATTCATGTAGAGAGCAGCGGTTCACTTGGTGCAGAGAGAGAAATTATAGCGTTAATAATTTTATACAATATGTATGGCACATTTCGAATTAAAGTATATTTAAAACCACCTTTTTCTTTCTTAGCACCATGTCTTATTACCCTTTAGGGTTATATGCTTATGTATTAATTACACTATAGGGTGAGGGATGAGGAAGATTAAATTTGGAGGAAGTATTCCCAAATTTGCGTGTAGAGAGAAACAAATCATTTAGGAAAAGAAAACTCAGTTAACCTGACCGGGATTGAACCACACTAGGAAGGGTGTAAAGGGTGGCTACTAATGTGCTCTAAGTATAGAGTTACTTCTTCCATCAAGGAGGGGGTGTTTAGAATATAAATTTCAGTCAGTGAGTGACAAGCTGTATTGCAGCAGACGTCTATGACAAGAAAGGAAGCTAGAACTGGGAAAGATTCAAGGGCAGCTAAAATTGGGAAAGATACAAGGGAAGATAAAACTGGGGAAGGTCAAGCGAAGCTAAAACTGGGGAAGATTCAAGGGAAGCAAAAACTGGGGAAGATTCAAGGGACGCAAAAACTGGGGAAGATTCAAGGGACGCAAAAACTGGGGAATATTCAAGGGACGCAAAAACTGGGGAAGATTCAAGGGAAAGTAAAATGGGGGAAGATTCATCATGGTGTCTACTCAACTTGACCAATGAAATTCCCGACTTTTTCCCTGATTTCCCCTGATCATTTTTCTAAAATTCCCGACTAAAAAGTATGTCACATCCTTCTAATTCTCCCACCTCCCTCCTCATTTTTCTATTAATCTTTTTTTATAAATAATAATAAGTTTTAAAATTTAAATAAACATATTTTTTAAATTTGTATTAACATTGTTTATTAGGAATTATAAAATTTATTACACAGCTAGAAAAAAAACTACAGTTTGAATAACATTATTATTTACTGTTTAAATGACTATTATATTTCATATTTTAAGTAAAACTACATTTTCTCACATTTTTATTGTAATTTACCAAATTCCCGGCTTATTCCCGTTTTTTCCCGATCACTTCAAATTCCCGGCTAATTCCCGTTTTCCCTGATTTTCCCAGATGGTAGACACCCTGATTCATGTAAAGTTAAACTAAAGAACTTTTGGAGGTTTCGAAACAACATCTAAGATACAAAATAGTTTAATACTAATACTTATTATTCAGTTTGATATTTATTATCTTAAAATAATTATTTAATAAGTTTATTTAAATTCCAAGAATGTAAGTGAAGAAATAATTTTTTTTTATGTTTTTATTCCAAAATTAATATATTTGTCATGGTATTTTAGCCACACAGTTCAAAATAAATTCCCTATATAAAACTACTGTACCACAAATTTCACTTTGAGAACTACTTTTTAAATGTAGTAGCATCAATGATAAAGTGAATAGAACTTTGATTTATTAATTTTAGTTTTCATTTAAACTTGTATAAGCCAACCTATTCCACTGACAAAATAAAAAGGGCCAACACGAAAAGTGATTTTTTTTTATTATTAATACATATATTTGTAATATTTAAAATTAAATAAAACAAATGACCAGCATTGGTGATTGGGCTAATTGGTAACAAATAATCTGCATCGGGATTATCGGCTAAATAATTGGTCCGCCCAGCCCTAATTATAGTTAATTAAAAACTTTTTGACAACCATTATGTTTTCCAGGCTATTTTACAAAATAGAGCCACAAACATTATTTTTTTAAATCGTCAGAAATGTTTGATGCTCAACTATTACATTTATCACTGCATAATAATACACATAACAATAACAATATTACTTTAGAAAACCACAAATACCTACTCTTATTTTATATGCTGTTGATATTTAATGGAAAAAAAAGTTTTATAGTTAAATAAGTTTTTTACCTCCATTACTGTTTCCAGCCTATGGCCTGGGTCAGTTTTTAATTCAAGCCATATATTTCCCACTATCGGCTGGATAGGCCTGTCATAGCTTCATATGCTTAAGACTAGGACAGGCACAACATCCAGTCCCGGCCGTTAATTCATCACTGAGAAAGGGTAAACCCATATTTGAAAAATAATACATTTTTCAGCCATACCTGGAATCGAGCTTGGGACCCTTAACTCAATAGGGAGATACACTACCGACTGAGCTAAGGTGTCAGATAGTTAAAAAGGATTAGTGCATGTACTTCTCACCGATATAGGCTGTGCTGTCGGTCACCATGTACTTGTTGTGGTTCACCCTGGCATACGGAATCTTTGACTGTGCTTCTGTGGACGGAACCACAAATAATTTCTGAAATAAAGGAATGCAAACATTTAAAATACTGTACCGAATTTTACAAAGGAAGAATTAATTGGGATCAGGTCCTTTGTACACTTGAACCCAAATAAGGGATGAACCCTCGAATCCTAGAGAATATTTGAGATTCGAGGATTAGAGAAAATCTCAGATTTGAGACTCAACTCCTTAAACAAAATTATTTTTCAATTCTTCAAGTGAAATTTGTTTTAGAGTTCTAATACTGCTTATTTGTGGTTCAGAACCAATTTTCTAATATTCTCTTATATTTCATAATGTACATAATATTTTCCAAAATTCAGATTTGAATTCGGGGATGCAAAGGTAAATCGGAGATTTGGATTAATAAAATGGTGGTTTCGACCCAAATTTAGCTCCCATCTTTATGGATATTCATGATGTGAGAAAATACCAGCTTAGAGATTAAAAAACAACTTTATTTTCATTCAAATTCGATATCATAATTTATTTTTAGATCTCTTATAATACTTATAGGTGGTCTAGTGCAAGGTATTATATTACAAACTTAATAACCTTAATTCTATACCAATGGTGCACAAACACAATGAAATATTATTTCATTTAGAAGACCCCATGTAAATAAATTAAACGTTCTCCCTCGTTTATGTGAGGGCTTCTCCTACTAGGCCTTATGATTATGGTACATTTTTGATACCTTATACATGTTTTTAAGGCTGTCAAAGTCGCATTCCAAAGTCAGGAGTTTAAAGGCTTCATCTTACCTAACATGTTTATTTTTTTGTATTTTTTCTGTCATCCATAAAAATAATTTTGGTAACCCTTAAATACTCGAGATCCGACTTCTGTTCTAGACCATTAATTTGGCACTTGATTGAATACATGAACCTATTCATTATAACAACACAATGTAATATTTAGTAACTTTACATTGCTGCCCCGGGACAAAGCGGAAATGTCTGTCTTTAGAATAAGAGAGATTGTTGATCTAGGTTGTATTCATTTGTAACACCTCTGGAGCAAGTGTGAGGAGCCTAAACTAAGCCTGTGCCGATCCAAGATCTTCAATTTCTAATTGAATGTTAATCTTGGTTAGCCAACTAGAATTAAATCCTACTCAAATCTTAAGACTGAAAAATTTTTGTAGTCAAATCTTAATCGAATCTTATGCGTAACTTAAGAGTTCAAGTTTGCTATGAATCAAATCTTGTACTTTTAAAAAAAAATCAAATCTGATGCTTGAAAAAAAAAAATGGGTCAAATAATTTGTGTTGAATATTTTACCATACTAAGTTTTTGAATTCAATCCAATAATAAAATATTGGTACTTCAAAAGAATTTAATAATCACTTTATAAATATTTTGGGTTAACTAAAAAAATCGTGTAGTCAATAGCCCTAATCTAAAAAGGTAAAATATCAAATAAAGATAACACCACTTTTTTATTAATGGTGCAAAGGTTGACTTACTACTTTTTTTTAAACACAAGATATTCACGGATACAAAAAACTATAACCCACCTCATTTCTTTATAACCTGTAACTCAAGTTAATTTCTCTATTCACTCTAACACACAACTGGTTTCTTGTCTGATTATATCAATGTGCTAAGTAATTATAATTATAATTTTGAACTAACCTATCAAATCTGAAACTAGGATTATTTAGACCCAAATATTTTAATCAAATTCAAATCTTTCCAATATTAAGATGTTAAACTTTGAATCGAATCTTAGTCTTGGTAAGAAATTTCGTAGTTTCACACTGGCTTACCCCAAACTCAATATAGTGTGGTAAACAAACATTTGAAGAATGCGTTTTTTTATTAAAAGATTCGCTAAGGAATGTACCTCTAGTGGACCCTACAGAGAATTTTTAAATGTGGAGACATAAGATTAGGGCTCAGGAACAAAATGGTGTTCAATTCAAAGATAATGGCCACTACACTAATACAAATTGTAATCTCAGCTATAGTAGTTTGAATTTTTATTGGATTTTTTTCTTTTATATTAAAGCCGAGTGTTCCATCTTTCTTATAATATGATGTGTGGAGTGTAATCATAACTCTCGAGTCACAATCTAATTTAACTCTGAAGTGGTTATTGAAGAAAACAATATTTTATCCAATTTGAATGTTTAACAACTAATTTTTTAAATAAATACACATTACAAAATAGCTCAGTGTAATTTTGGAGGAAGAAAAACCCATCCTAAATGTTCATCTTTGGTAGGGTTTACTATTTTATTTTAACTAATGATTTTGTTTATTTATTCTTTTCAATATTATTCTAAAACATTTATTTGAGATGAAAATATATGATTTTACTTTAAACCTTTACAGAAAAGTTGTATGACTTACAAAAGCACTCAGAGAAAGCAAACAAAAACCTAATAGAAAATAATATAGTTTTTTTTAGTTTCAAAACATAAAAATAAAACAAATTATATTTTGTAGTTGACTGTCACCTTTTCTTATTATGTCATGAGCTTCAAACATCATTTTCACTATCATCACATACATAATTTTGTTGAGTCAGTGTTATAGTCACAATCATCACATATCTCTTCCTTACTACCTACATCACTTTCATTACCAACTAAATTATCGTTCGTATCATCAGGCAATTTCTTCATTTAGTAAGGAAATACTCCACTCTTCTTTTTGTTTATGCATTACAAAATATAAGCAAGTTTTATAATAAAGGGAATTGATAAAACTAAAGAAAAAATAAATTACTAAGAGTAAATTTGATGAAGAAAGCCCACCTAGGGAAAGAGGAAACTAGAAAATTAATATTCAAAACATACCCAAAGATAATTTACACTAACATAAACAGTAGTGCGGGGTCAAGGTGACCCAAGAGGCTGTGTTCTCAACAACTACCAAGAGGTAAATGAGCGGTAACCACACCTTTAGTTGGTGGAGAGGAAGCTCGGAAGCTACACGAAGTTAGGACCGCAAAATATGTTTGTTTGGTGGGGGAGATAGAATAAAAAAAAATCACGTTGTGTCATGGTGATCCCGCGCGACCGTTCTGGGATTAAAGAAATCATATTTGTAAAGGAGAATAAAGAGCAAATGAGATTAAAAGAAGGAGAAAGAATCTAGAATGATTTTGAAGGATATAGGAATCTGTTCTGGAAATGGGTAAAGATAATGAAACAAGGAATTCAAAGAAAGAACTATGGCATTCAGAATGGTGGTGAGATTATCTTGGATGATAGTAGTACAAAAGAGTGAGTGAGGGAGAATTTTGAGCAATTGTATGGTAGAAACGCAGAGAAAGCAGAAAATATGGGAAATGTTATGAAGAATAAAAGAATTAATAAAGCTATTGTTAAAAGCTATGAAAGTGTTAAAAAATTTTAGAGGCTGTGGGTGTAGATGAGATCACAAGTGAAATGCTTTAGTGTGGGGGCAAGGTAATACTTTCCAGATTGTGTGAGTTGTTCAATGTGTGTGCTGGGATGTTGAATGTTCCTAATGACTGTAAGAATTATATGGCAATTAGTTTGTTGAGCATTCCAGGTAAAGTGTTTGGGAGAGTCTAATTGAGAGGGTGTATGAAAAAACTGCAGACAAGATTTGGAGTGTGCAATGTGATTTCACACCAGATAGTGGTTGCATGGACAGGTATTTGTATTGCAACATATGATTGAGAAACGTATGGCAGTAAGGAAGAAAGTATATTGTGCATTTGTAGATCTGGAGAAAGTGTATGATCGGATGAATAGGAGTATGTTTTGGAATGTTCTTAGAGAGTCTGGTGTGGATACATGGTTAGTAAATGAAATTAAGGCAATGTATGATGGAAGTAAAGCATGTGTTAGGGTGGTTGGAGCTTTGAACAAATTGTTTGACATTGAACAGAGTGTTAGACAAGGTTGTGTTATGTTTCCATGGTTGTTTAATGTATTCATGGATTAAGTGAATGAGGGATGCTTGTGAGAACGTGGTTGGTGTACAAATGGACAGTGTGAATGTGAGAGTGCATTTGTATGTAGATGATGCCGTATTAATGGCTGAGAATGAAAGTGACTTACAGAACAGATTAAATCGTTTGAATGTGGCAACAGGCAGAACATAGCTTTGTTATCATCCAAAACTTAAATGATAGTTTTTGATAAGGACAGATCATAAAATGATTTTCAGCTTAGTAAAAATGGAAAACCGTGAGAACTAGTGAATGATTTTGTGTATGTGGGCAGAATTTTCTGTGAAAATGAAAAGATATATGATGAAATCAACGGATGGGAGAGTAGTAGGATGATGTGAACCATTGCAAAGAATGAAGTAACAAAAGAGGCAAAATTTGCAATATAAAATAGTGTGTAAACACCAATATTATTTTATGGGTGTGAAGAGTGGGTTTGTCAGGAGAAACACAAGAGCAAGGTGAATGCGGTTGGAATGAGATAGCTAAGAAATGTATGTGGATAAACAAGTATGGACAGGGTCAATAATAAATGGGTGCTGAAGGAGTGTGGTTTGAAAGGGAATCCAATAGATCAATTTAAAAAAAGTGGGTTGCGTCGGTTTGGGCATGTTGAGAGGATGAGTGTGGATCAAGTGACAAAACAAATATATGAAGGTAGAGTGGTGTGAACATCAAAAGAAAGGGATAGGCCATGTAAGACATGTATAAATGTTGTAAACAAATTTGTGAAAAAGAGAAACATAAATTGTTTTAAGAATAAAAAGGTTAATTGAAAGAGAGCACTAGGCTAAATCATGGTTTAAATTAGGAGGGATAGCCAGCACACTTATCTTGGTGATACTGGAGTAGAAATTGTTTAGATAGAACACTATAAAACACACAAACACATTTTTAAGGACAAGCTTTCACTGTCACAGACAGCTTCATCAGGCCAAGAGAGTAGACTGATGCTTGGTTGAACTGCAAGGTTGACTCAAAAAGAGTATGCATGATTTGATGTATGGCTGTTGTTGAAGTGAAGGGAGTATACAAGGATAGGGAAGTGTGGATAAAGTTAGTGAGAATGAATTAAACACAAAGTTGTTGTATTTTGAGCTAAATGCACAGTTTCTTGCGTAGCCTATAAAGGAACAGCATGATTAGGTATTTATGTATACTTGTGAGATTTATCTTTAGGCTTAAATACCGGTATATTGGATCCCATGATTCATAGTGTCAACATTGTCCCGCAAAGAAAGGGAGGAAGAGTATGTGTAGCTCACCACTTCTAGCACAACTCCCGGGAAAGAGTAAGAGATCTGTCTTAGAGAGCTCAGGAAGTTGAGCTCTGCTGGTCTAGTGTGGTTCCAGTGGCTGATCAACAGTCGCACATGGACATTGTTGTTAATAGCAGCCCTTCGGAGAGCATCATCGATATCTGGCCAGAACCTACAAGACAGGATACACATATCTACCTTAGAAACAAGATTATATTGACACGTAATACGTAACAAAATCGTACAGTTCTCAATTTTATTACAAATTTTGGAGCTGTAAAACCTTGTCTTTATTTTGATAAGTATCAATTACGGTATACTATTAATAACATAGAACTCAATTTTTCTTTAATTTGAATTTTGCGTTTCTAGGATTAAGAATATTTTTGGATTTGTTTTATTTAACACCTTTTACATAAAATAAGAATTATTTTGGAGGTTTATTTTTTTATCCATGCCTAGCTTATTTTTGGAAGCTAAGAATATGTATATATTTTTCAAATTGTGAGACATCGCTAACCATTAACCTAGCAATGAATGTTTGATGCATATTTGAATTCCAATCTACAGTCAAAACAAGATGTTTCCTTTGATAAAATTAAATAGGCCCCTAATTCTGTATTTATAAATGTAATTAAAACATTCACGGTACAATAATAATAAAAAGGTTGTGTAATTAAAAACCATTCATAAGCTATTTTATAACAAATAAAAAAAAATGTGTTTAACAACCATTTTTAATAAACGTTGACAGGAGGATATAGGGAAAGGCCTACACTTACTTATGCTTTAAAATTCACAATTAACCTAAACATATTACAATAATTGTCAAAGCATATCAGGCCCTTTCAGCAAGAATAAATAAATAACTTAAAAATTATTCTAATAAAGGTAAAACGGGCTTTTACCTTAAAAACTAGATGAGAATATTTTTTTACAACTAAGTTTTATGAGTCATTATTGTCTTTAAATTAGTGCTGGATGATCAACCCTTCCTGATTAGGTCAATGTCGATCCTTTGTTGATGATCATCGATGCCGATCATTTGGATTATTTTCTTTACACTATTACAAAGGTAGTATACAAAACAACAAACATACATTTTTGAAAACACACCATATTTTTTGTTCATTAAATTCTTAGAACAAATATTAAGAAATATAAAAAATTTGAATATGTTGTGGCAACTATTTGAAAAGGGGGAAGGGCAATTCCCAAGGTAGGTAGGTCTTCAGAGCTCTTTGATATCAATCTAAAATGCTCAACTGTGAATGTAAATAATTGTTAATAAATTATAATAACTATTTTAAAAAGAGTGCAAAGCTATTCAAAAAATCAAAGGATAAGGTTTTGTTTCAAATCCTTAAAAACAATTTTTTTTTCAATTATTCAAGTAAAATTCGTTTTAAAGCTCTTATACTAATTGTTGATGGTCCAGAACTAACTATAGGATGAACTCAACAACCAGACCCTAGACCAGTAATTTAACACTTAACCGAATGTAGGAATGTTATAAGAGAGAGTGTTTACATTTAGCTACTATTTGTATTTTCTAATATTCTAATATATTTATATTTTCTCTTATGTTCATGATTTTTTGCAACATTCAGATTGGGCTTTGAGATTCAAGATATGAGTTTGTATAGTAGTGGATTCGACCCAGCTATAGTTCTGTTTATTTCTTTTCATCTTTTTAACGAAGAGTAGATTTCTTTTCATCTTTTTAACGAAGAGTAGCTAACTATTATTATTATTATTTATATTTTAAACAATATGCAAGGGGTGGCTAACTACATGGCCCTTGAGCCACAACAGTTGAGGTAAGATTATGAAAAGATGCACCACTGTTCAAGGTCGTGCCCACACCAACAACTACAGTTAACACAGGACCTAGTCCGCTTCCAGCCAGTCAGCCTATTGTTTAGTATGAGTACAGTTGACATTTTGTTTGTGAAAGTTTGATTTTTGCAAGTTGAGTGATGTAATCTAAGAAACATAGATTTGAAGGCGAGAATAGAAACTATGGACAGAGTGGAGTACTGTATTTTTTTATGTGGAAATACATAGTAAGCCAATGTGTACCTTATGTCAGATAACACTGATGCAGTTCAAGGCCAGTAATCTTAAGAGCCATTATGACATGCATCACAGTACTTTCAGCAGAAAATTTTCTGTTGGTTCCATTCTAAGGTGAACTTAAGTTTTATCTTAAAAAAAACTTCAACAGCATCCGAGGCTGGGTTTATTTTATCAACTGATAATGAATGGGCAAAATTATTTAGCTATTGGGCCACCTCATTTTTATACACTTAAGGAGTGTTAGTCAAGAAAAATATTGCACAAATAGTTTCAGTTTTAGATCCGAATAGTAGAAAACTGCACAAAATGATTGAACAATTATCTGTCTCCAAGCATCCAATTGAAAGGAGCATTTTTGCTATCATTGCTAATATTGTAAATAACTTAAAATATAATTTCATGAGACGCGCCACAATGAGCCCGGCTTTGGGTGAATCTACAGATATTTAGGACAAACCACAACTAGCTATATTCGTCCATTTTGTATCACACAGCCTGGACATTAGAATTGATGGCATTAAAGGATATAACTTGCGGCTCTGACATTAAAGAAATTCTAAATGACTCACTTAAAGAGCTTATGGGACTTTAAGAAATTCCTCCTTGTACAGTTTATTATTCATAGGGAACATCTAATGCCATCCAGCTTAATCGTTTGTGCTATTGATGGTTGTATTGGTAAATGGCATCTGCCCAGCCCTACTTTAAATCAAAGCTCAATTTTGTTTTAGTATTTTTAATCTTTGACAACAATTAAATTATGAACAAATATTTTTTAAAAATAATATACTAACTATTAAATACCCCAAATAAAAAAATTATACAATTTGATTATTGTTATTTGATATTCAGTTAAATATTTTAAAAATCGTTAAAAATTGTATAATTATATTTCCTCATTCCACTATAGACTTATTATTCTTAGATCGTAGATCAAATTTAAAGAAAGGTTTATTATGATGTTTTGCTGGTTGCATTCACCAGTAACTATATCAAGACTTGTGCAGTCTAGTCATAATAAGTCTACTTCAACCTCTTTAATGCTATGAGTGTTTCATATGTTGGTATACAGTTTATATTCAAATAGAAGTAACTAATGGTTAATGCTTTTGTTTACATTGGTCTTAATATTTATTTTACTCACATCATCTGGATGGCATAATCCTACAAAATTACTAATTCTAATAAATAAAATTATAATAATTGTTGAAAAATTAAAGTACAAATAAAAGTAAACACACTTACATATGCTTTAAGTTGGCAACAGAGCTAAAACGAAAGAAAAAAAAATTAGGTGTAACTTATTTCTAGACCCATGTGAGATTGACAAACTTACTGGATTTTCGGAGTATAAATAGTTAACGGAACATAATCCATGACAGCTATGTAGATAAACTGCTCAGCTGTCGACATTATATTCAATATGGCATCCAGGTCTGTTGAGCGCCCTTCAGGACAAAATGGTGGGGGAGAGCTCTAAGAAAAAAATAAATAACATAAAAATGACAATCAAGGTGTTAAAACCATTAATGGTAAAGTTAAAATTCCAAAAGTTTTGACTAGTAAGGCTGATTGATACAAAATGTAAGGTCTAGGATTACACGAGTTTAATAAATGGTATTTGTACCTTTATTTTTAAAAGAAAATTACAGTAATTATTTTTCCTTTCAAAATTGGTCACTAATAGACTTGTGATTAAAATATGAATTGAATTGAAACAAAATATAGTAGAATTCTAGTAGGAAAGATTAGCCTAAAAGACTACTAAAAGGCCGGGAGGCTTGACTTCCCAACAATATAATAATACAATAATAATAATAATATAGTTGAAAGAAGGTATAGGAAAGGTGTATAGAGAAAATCTTATAGAGATATATAATACATTCACATCCAATGTTCTTTTCCTGTGTTTGTCCTTTATGCTATACCTTTTTACATGTTCCTAACTAAGTGTGCTTTCATTCTTTGCAATGTTTCATTTTCTCCCGTTAGTGTTTTTGTTTTCTTCTTTTAGGAAGTTGTGTTGCGCGTTTCACACTCCTCCCTGATGAGTTCCGATAGAATGAAACCTAGGTCGGGGGATTGGGCAATAACGATTGATTTTCTTCAAGAGGAAATCATTACCTCTTCGTCCAATGGCAGCAAAGTAAAGTGAGAACTGTGTACTCCTTTTCATTGTAAAAGCCATATTGTGTTCGTCCCTTTATATGTTTCTACCCACCTTTCCTGTACCTTCATCCAAATATAATATAGTTACATCATAAAGCAAAAAGAGGTTTTCCTTAGAAAGATATATATTGTCTAACCTGAATTAAGGTGAAGAGTATTTTTGTTATGTTTCATGTTGATGATAAAACTTACTCAAACAAGTGACTAATAAAACCATAAGTTAACTTACTCCCAGGTAAGTTTGCACTTCAGTCCCATTGAAAGAAATGTTCATAGGAGTGTCGACATTGTAGGACGTTGATAAGTTTGATGGCCAAATAGGAGGGATGACCGCTTTGGGGTCACCAAGAAACCAGTACACCTGAACAATGAAAACCACAAGCTGTTTTATCCACTATGATAATATTAACTCTCTACAAAAATTACAATTTCAAAGTATCAAAAGCAAATGAGTTACACTGAAATGGTTTATTTTTAGATTTTTAATTACAAAGTTTTTTTGTGTGTTGTTCAAAACAAGGTTTGATAAAAGTGTGGAGATGTGAAAGGGAGAATTTATTGAAAACTATCTGAATTTGCTTTAAGTAAAAGTAAGCAATAATTTACAAAAATGTTGATTTAAAATTTCTTAAGACTCATCCTTCATTTATTTAATAACGTTTAGTGGATGAACAAGATCCACCATACAATTTAATAGAATGTGTGTGTGTGTGTGTGTGTGTGTGTGTGTGCGCGCGCACGTGCGTGCACACTAGGAAGATAAGATACCAATTTAAATGCTTTCTTCACTGCGAATAATTATTTTCTTCGACTATGATTCGAGAGTAAAATATAAGATTCGACAATTACCAAGCTTAAAAAAAAATTATTAGTTTTTTTTTTAATTTTCTACTATTATTTCCATCACATATCAGTGTTCACATTAAAAATATTATAATGATTACATTCAATTTTGTGATAATAGTTTAAATTATCATTTTAAAACCAAATATATCAATTGTGTTTGGAATTATAGCATTTTGTAAATCATATCATACCTATATTAAATATATCTACATAGTTATACAAAGTATTATATCCTTATCAAAATCTTAACATTTTTTTTAATATTCAAACTTCGATTCGACTTTGGGAATATCTCATGTTATTCAATTTGACTTTGAATTGAAGAAGTGGAATTTAACACATCCCTATATTCTTCCAAAGTGAAGAGAAATGTAGCCTAACCTACACGAGTATTTGGTTTCAAGCTGAGCAAAACTTCCCAATAGTTGTCACATGAATGGTCTGTCAAAAAGACTGCAAGCTCCTTCTCTCCCCCTTCTCTTCTAATGTGAGCTATTTCGTTTCAGTGCATAGGTAACATTTTATTGGGCCTGTCTCAAGGTCTTGGTTGATTATAAAGACAACTTGTAGTTGAAGAGGTAAGCTACCAGAAATAACTGTTAACACATTTTTACTTTCTCTCTATCTCACAGGTAGAGAAAGTATGGTGATCGTCAAAAAAATTGAATTGGAGATTTTGATGAATTTTGACGTTTCATGACTCCCTGAATCCGAAAAAGTGGTTTTTGAATTTCCGTCTGTCTGTCTGTCTGTCTGTCTGTCTGTCTGTCTGTCTGTACCTCCAACTAGAGCCTAAACTATTTTACCGATTGAGCTGAAACTTGATATCTAGGGTTTTCATAGGGTTGCCCCGAGGGGTTTTTGGAATTGGATATCTACCCCTAAAATTAAGGGTAGTTTACTGAAGGGCGAAAAGAGAAAAATTTGGTTTTCTCAAAATCTGCTCAAACGATTTTGATTAAAATTCGTATCTAGGCGTTGATTAAGATTATAAATAAACTGGCTATTTTCATTTTCCTATGAAAATGATTTTTAGGGTACTTTACAGAAGCGTTAATTTCCGTATCTCCACAACTATTTGAGAAACTAAACAACTTATCATTGCAAAATTGTAGGACTATTAGAAATAAAAAACTTTTATTTGACATATATTTTTATAAAAGCAACAGTTTCTGAGATATTTGCAAATATATTAATACAATTTTGTGAGCTTTAGTTGTAAACATATACTACTTAAGTCTTAACGCAATAATTCTCCAATGCCATAGAGTAATTAAATATAAGTATCTAAAAAAGTATGTTATTTTTCCTTAAAGCTCTTAGGAGAAATGTTTGCATAGCAATGATCTATCTCCATTTTAGACTCAATAGTCAATATTTACATTTTTTATTGGTCAAAATGTATAAATGAATAATTAAATATCAATGCGATGACTTGAAGATCTGCAACACCTTATAAAATGTTAAAACTTTAACCAGAAATCGAGATTTTAATACGAAGTGTTGACCCTTGTGGAAGACATTAAACTGTTTGAAATGCTCTTAGGTGGACAAAGATGCGCCTCTTTTCTCATTGATTCTATATCATTGTATATTATTTTATGCGTGTTCTTATGTGTAGTGGTGATGATACAATGTACATTATTCCGTTCAATAATATTGAACAAAGTTTAGTCTTTGAGTTCATTAAAAAAAATCAAAAATTTAAAAGCTTTTGGCAGTTTTATCAGAAAGGGAATAAATTTTATAGTTTCAATTAAGTGGAATGTAGTGGTATATGTGAAATATATTTTTAAATATAGTCAGGAATAGGGACAAAAACTATGAATTAGTTGCAGTTTTAGGTCTGAACAAAAAGTTAAAATTTCAGAATTTTGTAGAATTATTTTTAAAGGAAAAAGTATGTAAACTCAAAATTATTATTTAAATTTATTTTTTAGTTGTAAGTTTAAATTGTAAGTTTAAATGAATTAGTATTTTGACTCACAAGTGTTGAGTAAGAGTTTGGATCTAAGATAAAATAAAAAAACCTAGACCTAATGTAACTGTTATAATTGTATTAAATGAAACATTGAGAGGAGTAGAGAAGGGCAGGGCCTACAAACCAGGAAACTGTAGGACTCAAAGATTACAATTGTTTTATATAATACAGCTGTTTGAAGCCATTTTTATTTTATTATAATTGTTTATTTTTGATCAATCCTTTTTGGTGTAAGTATAAATAAATTCAAAAATAGGTTTTAACAGTGACTAAAAAAAGTTCTTGGATAAAAAATTATTGTCATGAATTTTAATTACTTACATAGTAAAACAAATATACTGTACACAAACTAATATAAATAAATGTGAGCTACAGTTTGTCAATAAAAATAATGATTCTCAAGTGAGCCATTGTGCCTGGTTACTGCTTGCATTTTAGTTACTAAACCTCTCACAAAAAGCGCTGGTGAACTCAAAAAAATATTAGTTTATTCAACCAATACAATGTGTAACTGTGAAAGTTTCAAAAGTTGCAAATGTGAAAAGTTTAATAAGAAATGAAGAGATTTGTGTGTTTGTTCCTATATAGACCTAACCTAACTATCCTTTCAGGTTGGCTTCTTTCACTATCACTTCCTTTACATTATTGTACTGTGTTTCTATACTGTCTTAGTATTCACATATTTAATTTAGAAATGATATAGAGTACAAATGTCAATATTTTATTAACTACATTTATAATGCATATGAGTTATATTTAAGTATTTTGAACTAAATATAAAAGAGTTCAATCACAAATGTTAAAAGGAACTCTTAAGAAATACCCTAAAAATAAGTTCTAATATAACATTGATGGGAGGTGTGTTGTGTCGAAGAACTCTATAGAATAATACACTTTTAACTTTTGTTTGTAAAAATATATATAATGACTTGACTATGTTATCAACTAAACTTACATCAAACAATTTAGCTGCATCAGTTGCGAGACAGCTACAATTATATACAACAGCGCCAAGTTCCTTAACCTGCAAGCACACCATAAAGGGTTAATATATGTGCATCCTAAATTAGTAGTTTAAATACAAATAAATGGTACGGAAGTCCGCACGAACTTTCTCACTCCCAATGTTTAAAAATGGAGATATTTACTCAAAACTCGTAATATATGTGAAACGAAATAATATACACTTGCAAACCCAAGCAAAACTTGTGTTATACTTATGTTAGTCATTTTTTGACTTCCGGATTTAAATTTTATGATTTTCTTTTTAAAGAATTAAGGTCCTTACTAGTATATTTGAACCGAAATAAAATAAAATATAGATATTGGGTCCACAATGGTCAGTACCTCGTATTTAAGTTTCGACTTCTGGTTAAAATTTTAGAAATTTTATTAGGGGTTGAACATCTTATGGTATCACATTTTTATAAAATTATATTAGATTTAAAATCTGAAATTATATTTATATAAATCCAATTTTAAATCAAATTTATTTTTGAGATATATTTTTTTGTGGTTAATTTAAGTATCAAACCTAGCAAACCAGCGCTATTTAATTAACCTATAACCTAAAATATTATTCTCACTATAACAAAATAGATGTCAGGGTGCACCACACAAACTTTCTCATGACTATGTAAAATTAAGGCATTTACTTAAAACTTAAGAAAGATAGGTGAAACATAATAATAAACACTGTTACAGAAACATAGTGTAAAAATAGGAACATCCTGGTCCACTAAAGAGCAGAGCAATTAGGGTTGGACGGGAATGACTTTTTTATTTCAGCACTGAAATGGGACGGGAAATTAGTCAAAATATCAGAATTTGGGACGGGAATGGGAAATTTTAAGATTACCCTTAAAAATAATCTTAGATTTAAAATATATTGATTTCCGAACTAATATGTTGAGACTTGTTAAAGCTATAATATTATTAAAACCCGCTTTGGTGGCTGCATGGTTTAAGGCACCACTCTCGCAATAGATTAGACTACCGATAACGGGGATATTTAGTTTGAATTTGGCCGGGTGTATTAAGGGTGGTTTTTCCTAAATAGTTTCCCACTTTATCCAACCAAATGCAGGTACACCTCTAAATTCAATCTTCCTCGTTTCTAACAAACTAGAGTAATTAGTACATAGGCATATAACCGGAACAAGTAATAAGAACCAACAATAAAAATTACATAATAAAATTAATAGAAGTGTGCGCAAATAGATTTTTTTTACCAAATCAAATAACTAAATTTTGAATGTTTGGCACCTCTTCAATTTGCTCTAAGTATGAAACTGCAAAATATTATCTAGGTTTAAAAGTTACTTTTCTTAACCGTTATCTCTAGATTTGACATCCCCTGTCTGGCTCATCAACAACAGACACGCTGAACTTTGATAAATGGTTGACCTTGGCAAGCTACTTCCTTCCCCCCTTCCTCTTATTTCCGCACCCCAAGAGATATAATATATCTCTGTCCTCCTCTAAATATTTCAAGCTCTTTCACTTGCTAAACATAGCAAACAACTGTTGAAAGACAGAGCACAAGAAGTCAGGCCTCCCAACTTGTCTCTCTACTAGATGTGGTAAAATAGCCCTCTCCCCATCCCAGCCACCAAGTTTGCTAAAGAACAAAGAAAAAGACTGTCTACAAAAGAGATTAACAGTGATGAGTTGGGATCCCGTCCACCCCTAATAACAATCAATTTCAAAGATTTTCATTTAAAAAATATATTTGCTTATAGCACAGAAATTATTGGTTTTATAAAAATACATTTCAAATAAATAATTTTTTTATAGTCCTACAACTTTGCAATAGTAATTTAATTCATATCTCAGTCACGGAGATATAATCAAAATTGGAGATATCTGCTTATGTAAAGTACCTTCAAGGTCATTTTCTGGACAAATAAGTTGTACCATTTTGTTTTTATTGTTAAAAGTGCCTAGATATGAATTTTAATCAAATTGTTATGTGATTTTGAGAAAATAGATTTTTTTCTCTTTTTGCCCTTAGTTTAACTACCATAAACTACTTTAGGGTTGGATATCCAAAAAATAATAAAAAAATGGGTAGCTTATGAAAGCCCTATAAAGTTATATGGCAATCAGTAAGGTGGTTTTGGCTCTAGGCTAATATTTAGACATACAGAGACAGAAGGCATCGTGAAAAACACTTTTTGGGCTTACTGTCCAATGCCTTGACCTAGGTTTCAATCTATCAGAACTAATTAGGGAGTGTGAAGTATATGACGCAAGAGAGACCAAGTTAAATAGAAGGATAGGAACAACTAGCTAGATGTGTAGAGTACAGTACCTGAGTGAGAGATCTCCAGTCCGTGTTGGCACTACCCACATACAGATGCTTCCTGTCCACCAACCAGAACTTGGTATGAAGTATCCCTCCGCCCAACAATCGAGGGAAGTTCACACTTCTCACCTACAACCAATCACTACTTTAGCTGTCTGTGTTTTTACACCTTTATGAATATGGTGGGGGAATAGTTCTGAAAATATAAATATGTGTGAATAATGTAACTTAAATATGATTGGCTGATTGAAGAGTAATTAAATTGAGTTTAAGTTCAATGAATGTGGTTAAAGTGGACTCAATGATGCTAGAAATCTATTACATTTTCAGTTTTACTGTCTTATGTTCAACTAATGTACCTGTGCTGCACCTTTCTTCGCCAGCAGCTCTGAATCTGCGTTAGGTTGCGACTGAGTGGGGATATTTTGAGCAATGCGGACTGTGAGTTTTCTCTCCGTTCCAGCTCTCAGCAGAGATTGGTAGATTTCTTCACCCTGAAATAGTTGTTTTATAAAGTACCTGATATTTTTTTTTAAAACATCAACTCTATTGTTGCATTTTTTTCCTTTTAAATATGTAGATTAATATTTAAAGATATACAACTATAATGTAGGGGTGTACGATGTCTATAAACTTTAACTTGGCTTCAAAACCAACATCAGCTTACACTTTACTTTGGGGGGAAAAAAATCCGGCTTCCAACAATTACACTAATAAAAATATTGACATCTATAATACTCAGTTTATGGTCAATTATATCCATTCTTAGTTGTTGTCGTCATCATCACCATGAACCTTTTCCAGCCTGTGGCTGGGTCTGTTTAGTAAAATGCCTCCATCTCCCTCTGTCCTTCCACCATTCTTCCTCCTGCACTCTCCACCTCTCACTTGCACACTTGCTATCTGTTCCTCCCATCTCTTCCTTGGTTTCCCTTGTGGTCTTTTCCAAATAATGAACAGCCTACACAATATATCTTTTACACTGAAAATAATACAATGGAAGCTTAACGCTTCTCCAACCAGGATAAAACCTAGGTTGTCAAGACATGTGGTAGACAGGACTCCATTAACCTACTTAAGACGTAAGGACAGGCCAATGTTAGGGTCAGTTGCATTTGGTTATTATTCACTAGGGTTCTGTGAAGTTCCTCGAGCCAAATATTTCAAAAAGCTCCTGAGTTCAAGTATATTCATAATTTTAAAATTTCAAGAGTATATAATTATTTAATATAAAAGTCAAATGGTATATTTAAAATGTCACCAGTCAAAACAAACATAAAATATAAATATCATATCTTTAAAACTTGAGATTTTAAAAATATATGAAAACAACACTTTAATGTTCTTGAAATAAGGATGACACTAATTTTTATAAATAATTAATTCTTTTAAAAAAAATAGTTTATGGAAATAATAGTTTTTAAATTAATAATAACACTAATAGTGTGCGAAGCTTCGAAAAGTCGAAGGTCAAATCTCCTTCGGTTTCGACTTCGACATCTACAATAACCTTCGCATATTCGAAAAATTTCGAAGGAAGGATACAACTTTAATAGATTATCAAATGATTTAATTTTATTCTTACTAAATATTACATATTTAAATATTTGATCATTTTAAAATTGTTACTAAACAAAATTTTAACACTGACCAGTAATTTAACTACCACAGCGTAAGCATGGATCAAAAATGGGTAAGTAAATGTTAATATATTATATTCACTATCGCCAACATAATTTTGTAAGAACTAAGGATAAATATAAAGAATCAACACCAAGGTCACTGGTATGAAACAGAGAGATCCCTTTAGTTGTTCTATCCTCCCAGCTCGCGTCTAATGTTTAGTCCTTAATATTCTATCTCTTTGGAACTATCTGTGACAAATTTACAAGTGCATTTTGTCACAGAAGTTTTTCATTGCTTCTTCGAGTTTTCTTTATTATTAAAAATGGCTGATACGGAGAGAGGGAAACGAAAAATGAATTTAATTTATAATTATTATCATAGAAATGCAGATAAAAAGACATGCATATGTAGATTTGAAAAATAATTTCATCAACTCCACGATGTAAGTAAATATTAAAACTTTCTTCATAATTTACTAAGCTTATCAGTAAGCCTGTGTGCATTAATTATTAATTATAGGCCTTCGACTTTGATTTTTCTTCGCAAGTTTCAAGCTTCGCTTCGACTTCACTTCAAATTAAAAAAGTGGCCTTCACTCCCTAAATAACACTTTAAAAAAAGATAAATTAAATTTAAGAACACTCAAATAAAAATATAATAGAAAAATTAATAAAAGGGTTAGAACCCTCATATGTTTAACCCTTTTGCTGCGTATTTAATTTTTACTTCTTACCTTCAGAACTGCTTATTATAAGTACTAAATTCAAAATCTGAAAATGTACATGATGAACATGATTATGATCAAATAATGTGATTTTCAACTAGTAATGCATTTTAAATATGAAATTTAGCACCATGTTGTCTATAAATCGCATAATAATATATATTTTATATCGATAAAATTTTATATATCACATATTATTTGTGTCACATTTTACCCAAATGCAATGTTATTCTGCTATCAGAACCATTCTTTATTTTACTTGCAACCCCCAATAGTGTCAAACCAATCACTAAATGAGGATTTGACAGGCCTAATATTGACCTAATATAGGCCTTATGTAAAAAAGAAAACTTTTGAAAATATGGTTACAACAACACAACTTGAACAATTTTGTGCTACATTGGTGCTTTCCTCAGTGTAGTCTATAAGATCATATATCTGTGTTAGGCATAGGTTTCAAAATAGAAAATAGGTAAAGAACAAAAATAAAATATCAATTAGAAGAAATAAAATAATAATTTTTTTTAAACTCAAGGAATTATTGAATTTTCCAATTGCCATACTAGCTAGATATTATATTTATTACACTTCACATGGCACAAATTTATCAATCATAAATTAAATGTTACTAACAAAGTATAATAAGGGGTTTAATATCACAAATACTACACTAATAAATCCCTCAACAATGTTTTCTGCCACATAAATATTGCACATGTGCTACAAGTAGTGAAATGTGGAAGTAAACAAGCTTGTTATGATTTAGCAGCAGGTAATTGACAGTTCTCAAAACTAACAACAGATGTCAGAGGCGCATGAACATGCTAGTATGAAAAATTCAGCGTTCTAACACTCTTGTGCCTATTTCTGAATGTCTCAGCAAAGGTAGATAAAGTTTACACGTCACGGGGTAAAGTCGATTTCCGCAGTCAACGGCTACAATGCTGAGATCAGATATATCTGATTAACGCAGCAAAAGGGTTAAAGGCATTAATATTAGCCAATTTTTTTTTTAAGTTTACTGTATTAAATTGGTATATTTTAATGAGATAATATTTCCCTAAAATATGCTTCCATCACTATATTTATCCTATAAGAAAATGTAAGAATCACAAACAGTTAGAAATTTGAAATGTTTTAGTCCTTATTGTAATAACCGCGCACGACCATGTCTTCTGTTCCAATTTCATTCCTCTATGTACAGTTAGTTGCACATGCGCATTGTATGGGCTCTCGCTAGATATTATCTTATTGTGAAATTTATTTCAATTCCATTTTTAATGCTTGTAAACAGTGATGTTCAAACTTTAAAATGAAAAATAAGACGGTCAAAATAATATTTCTAGTAATTAATATGAAAAAGTAAATGCTCTTTTATTTAAATGTGGTAAGTTTGGTAAATATTTATAGCAATGGGTATCAGAAAAGGTTAACCAACATAATTCTATAACTATATAGTAGCAGAATGAGTGCTAATTACTAAGAAATCTATTTAGCTATTATTATTTTTATTGCTTTGTCATGGCAATGCAACTTGAGGATCATTCAAACTGGACCAAAATATAGACTAAGTTTACTGGTCGAAAGTAGTTTTTAATAGAGCTATATTACATTATTAAGGCGGGATGGAAGGACGCGAGGAAAATCCAGCATTTTTGCAGTTTTTATGACAAAAAGTTTTTTGGCCAAAATAAATAAAATATTGCTCCAGCACAGACATAAAATTTAATTTTCTTCACGTGGCAACCCCAAAATGTCTTCAATATATCATGGGTATTCTGGAATTTAATGACAACTTTTTCTTTTCATTTAAAAAGTGTCAGATAATGCAACCATGCTCATGACAGATATTCAGGAACTCTTCATATCAACATGGGAAGAAAATTTAACTCTACGTTTGTACTGGAGCAATATTTTATTTATTTTGGATAAAAAAAGATTTACCATAAAAACTACAAAAACACTGGCTTTTTCTCACAACCCTTCCATTTCGCCTTAATGTGAAATTTGTTATTAATTTTACCAATTTGTTAAGTTGCCAAATGATCTATAAGTGAAACAGCCGATACTATCTAAATTAAATAGTCTATTTTCATTGCATTTTAAAAACTGATTTGTACGTACACTAAGAGTAAGCTTCAAAATGACGAACCTACCAAACTTTTGATCTTGATCTTGAGCTTAAATGACAAGCTAGACTCTAAGCTCTAAATCCGAGCACTAGCAGAGCTCTATTGTTGACCTTGGCCAGCAATTATTTTAACCCTATTGCTGCTAAATTAGGAAAGTACTTATATACATGTCTGTGCTGAATTAAGAAATTTTTATTTTTTGCTTAATTGTGATCTATTTTTAACATTATAAACGTTATCCTAAGCCTAAACTACATAGCTAGTGAAAATATATTTATAAAAATATCTGAAAGAATTAATAAATAACTCCTAAGTTACTAATTTGAACAAAACAACACAATTAAAACATGACCGAAAACTCATTACATAGTAAACAGTTATGTGATTGGCAATGAATATCGATATATCAATTTGACGAGAAATGTATACAGGAGCACAGTACATACTTTATGATAGATCGAAAGTAAAGCTAATAGATGGTGTTAGCAGTACAGAGAGTTAGAACCGTACCTTTATAAACATATTTAGCACTGGTGAGTGAAATTCGAAAATGTTTGTAAACGTTAATAACGCGGACAATGCAAAATACCGTGAATGTTTATAAACGGCTAAAGCAGTACAAGGATTAAAAACATACATACATACATACCTAATCACATTGTTCCCTTACAGGTTAGGCAAGAAACTGTGCATATAGCTCAAAATACAACAACTTCATATCTAATCCATTCGCACTAACTTTCTTTACACGTTCCTATCCTTGCATACTCCCTTCGCTTCAACAACATCCATACACTAAGTCAGTCATACTCTTTTAATCTTAAAACTGATGTTTCTCTTTTTGTCTACAACCTTTAGCCAGGTCTTATATGGCCTATCTCTTTCTTTTGAGCCACACACTCTACCTTCATATATTTGCTTCAACGTTCGATCGACACTCATCCTCTCAACATGCCTGAACCAAATAAAGGCAGAAGGGGGTTCTTTCATACTGACCTATTGGATTCCCTTTCAAAGCCCATTCCTTCAGAACCCATTAATTACAGACACTGTACATACTAGTTTATCCACAGACATTTCTTAGATATCTCATTCCAACCGCATTCACCTTTCTTTTGTATTTCTCCTGACAAACCCACACTACACATCTATAAAACAATTTTAGCGTCAACACATTTTTATATAACATCTTTGCCTCTTTTTGATACTACATCATTCTTTGCAATAGTCCACATACATCCAACTTATCTCCAAGATGGATTCACCCGTCAGTCGATTTCAGCATCCATCCTTTCATTTTTACAGAACATCCATCAACAACTGTATCAAGCCTTTGGCCCGTTTCTTTAGTGAAATGCCTCCATCTTCCTCTGTCATTTCACAATTCTTCCTACTTTAATTGCTTCCATTCTTCTCCTCTCATTTGCACACTTTCTGTTATTTGTTCTTCCCATCTCTTTCTTGCATTCTGCAAGACAATTTCCCACTAAGTCTTTAATATGGCCTCATCTGCATACTACTGCCCTCTCATATTCATATTGTCCATTTGTACACCAACTGCGACCTCACAAGCATCCCTCATACATTTATCCATGAATACATTAAATAACCATGGAGACATAGCACAACCTTCTAACACACTGTTCAATGTCAAACCATTTGCTCAAAGCTCCATCCACCCTAACACATGCTTTACTTCCATCATGCACCACCTTAATTGCATTTACTACCCATGCATCCACACAATACTCTAAGAGAATTTTGTGACATACTCGTACTCATCCAATTGTATGCTTTCTCCAGATTAACAAACACACAATCTTTGTTCCTGCCAAACATTTCTCAATCACTTGCGACAATACCAATATCTGGTCCATGCAACCACTATCTGGCATGACACCACATTACACACCCCAAATCTTTCCCACAGTTCTTTCACCCACTCTCTCATTTAAAACTCCCCCAAAAACTTTGCCTGGAATTCTCAATGAACTAATTACCCTATAATTCTTATATTCCTTTTTACTGCCTTTGAATTTGTATGAAGGAACAATAACACTCATACGGTCATGAAGAACAGTTGAAATCCCCGCACACACAATCTGGCAAGTAGTACCTTGACCCCACACTTGAGCATTTCACTTGTGATCCCATCTACATCCACAGCTTTGCCATTCTTTAACACTTTCATAGGTTTAAACACCTCAGCCTCATTAATTCTTTCATGCATCATAACATTTTACTAATTTTCTGATACTATCTCTAAGTTTTTGCCATAAAATTGCTCAAAATACTCCATCGCTCTTTTATACTGTTTTCATCCCAGATCATCTCACCACTATTCTGAATGCCAAAGGTCTTTCCTTGCATTCCTTGTATCGTTATCTTTACCCTCTTTCAGAAAATATTCTTATTTCCTTCAAAATTATTTTGCATTATTTCTACTTCTCATTTGCACTTTACTACTTTCTTTGCATATGTCCCACAACCTGTCATGTTATGTTTCACTCTTTTCCACAGCAATCAGGAAGACTTTTGTATATGGAATGGGTGCAAACCTACAAATTTGACCTAATGGCTTTACATTTAATTTGTTAATATGGCAACGTCCTGTGTATCTATGGTAGATGAGGTTGTGACTGCTAGGAAAAGTTACTGTGTATCCTTTAGCCAAACCATATGATTTGCAAAACAATATGTTGACTCTTTGGCAGTCAAAACCTTCACAACAATTTGTTTTTAATTATTATTGATTTTTCTTTTAACAGTTTCTTACATTATTTAAACACAAACTTGGGAAAATAAACGTTTGGATGTTTCTTTTTTGGGGGGAAGCGGCACCTGTAGTTAACTTGAAAATGCTTTAAAAAGAGAGCTTAAAAATGCTATTATCTTAGAAATTGTTGATGGTGAAACAGCCAAAATATGGGGGGTTGATGATTCCATGGTTTTATTCATGTACTGTTTCCAAAATAAACTCATATCATGTTTGTCTCTCCCTCTAAGTTATAAAAAAACTTATCTTGGTGGCCAGTTATAACAAGTTGTAAGTGTGAATATAAGACTTTTTAATTTATTATTTCATGTATTATTATCTCTCTTGTTGCCATAACCACCAAACAAAAATACCTTATGGTTTAGTTAATATTTTTTGTTCTTTCAATAAGTTACAAAAAAGCCTTAGGGAAGTATTATTATAATTCTTTAATGACATTTTTTATTGCTACAATAGTGTAACTAAAAAAATTATTTATTTCCTAATAGATTGCCACTAGTGATATTCAGTGAATGTTTGCAATAAAGATCCTCCTACTGTACTTTTATCCTCTTAACAGGCTCCTGTTGCCAATAAATGTGTCGACTACCTGAGATGAAGACACGTTAGGATAGACTTCAGAGTTCCGCAGTATCCAGTAGTAGGACGCTATTTCAATGGTCTTCTCTGCCATGTTGATCAAGTTGGACCATGTTTGGAAAGTGGAGGGGTGCGGGGTAGTCCCTGGGTCATAGTCCATGCCTTCTGGGATGCTCTCCACAAGACTGAACCTAATAATTCAACACCACATTTACAAGTCATCGCACATGGGCTGTTTCAGAGCTAATGTGTAAGATTAAATATGTCTTGAAATAGTTTTTTTTATAATAAAAGAGTTTAAACTAATTATGCACTAGTGTTTGGAATAGAGCTAACTCTGAGAAAAATGTTATAGAAAACAGTTTAACTTAAAGAAGTTGCTGATATTAGTGATTTATAAGAATATATTTAGTTTTGGTATTAATTTGTTAAATAGTTAATAAAGGGAGGCGGTGAAAAGTTAGTAAAAGAAATGTATAAAACGCTATGTTGGGTATGGAACCATGGCTGGAGGGAAGGTATTATAATGCCCATTTTCAAAAATGGAGATGCAAGTGAGTGTAATGATTAGTGTTTTATCTGTTTATGTGTTTTATTTGTTATAAAATTTTATCCAACCCAATTCCCAATTATTAACGAGTTTGCACCATATGCACAGGAAACAATTGAGGATCATCAGTGTATATTTCGACGAAATAGATAAAATATGGATCAGATTTTTACTAACAAGCAAACATTAGGAAAATGTGGGAATACAACATGATGATTCATCAATTATACATAGATTTTTAAAATGCCTATGGTCCAGTTAAAAGAAACAAATTATATGACATGTATTTAGGTTTGGGATATCCAAAAGAAAACTTGTCGAGCTAATTAACGAATGTTTAACTGATACACGCAGCAGGGTACGGGCTGGATGTCGCTGGATATCAGACACTTGTGAAATATATTATTGAGATGCACTTCCTCTATTATTTTTTAATTTAACCTGGAGTATGTTATTAGGATAATGTAAGAGAGCAGAGAAGGGTTGACATTAAATGGTACAATGCAGATAATTTAGCTCTTTTGGGAAATAGTAAGAGAGGTGTAGGAAAAAATGCAAGAATTTTACTAGAGGATGGTAGGTAAATAAGTTTAAAAGTGAACGCTGAAAAGACTTAGTATATGATCACGCAGAAAACACAGATTGGGGACAATAATTTAGAGATTACTACGAGCAACATATCATTTTAAAGGGTTAATGAGTTTAAATAGTTAGGAACAATTTTAACTTTTTAACTAGCAATAACAATATTAGATTGGAAATTATGAAAAGAACACAGTCGGGAAATGCAAAGTGGAAAGTTGTAAATAAATTCAATGGTAGAGGCCCCGAAGTATGGGCTAAGGTCAAAAGAGATGCTCTGTTAATTGGTGAAAGGATGGTTTAAATTGAGAGTTGTTGGTTCAGATTGTAGGCCCTGTTCAGACTCCAAAAGCCTGGTTAATATCTGAAAGGTTCGGTATAAAGCAATAAGAGAATTTCTCAGACCTGCATGATTCAAGACACTCTGCCACCTGGCCCCGCCTCTCGGCTTGCGCCTGGTGGCGCTCAGCCTGGTCCAACAACGGCAATAGCACCACAAGCACGATGAGGATCAGAATGATGGAAATAGGGATGCACGAGGGTTTGCACCACCCGCGGGGACCCCACCTGCAACGCAAACATTCCACATGGTCTGGTCTAATTTAATGTTTAACTGAGATAATATTCATCACCACACACAACCCATCAAAATATTTCATTTAAATTATTGTAAGCCTATGTCAAGTTAAGTTTAGTAAGTTAAAACATAGCAAAATGATTTCAATATTTATTTGTTTATAATATGTTTATAATTTGGAGCAGGGATGTGCTGAGGGAGTGTAAAGGAGTGATCTACAGGACATACAATGCACCAATATTTACATACGCAGCGGAAATGTGGGTGATGAAGGAACAGGATGGAAGCGAATTCATGGCTGTGAAATAAATATCTGAGAAGTAAGTACTATAGGAGGGACAAGCATGGATAGGATGAGAGGAAATGTTTAAGAGGAGCCAGTGTAGGACAGAAGAGAGAAGTCATGACAAAGGTGGTACAGCAATGTGAGGAGAATAGAAGTGGAGAGCAGGATGCCAAGAGGAATACATAGTTATAGGTGGTTGAAGGGAGTGGAGCAGAGAATGGAGCAGAGAGTGGAGCAGAGAGTGGAGCAGAGAGTGGAGCAGAGAGTGGAGCAGAGAGTGGAGCAGAGAGTGGAGCAGAGAGTGGAGCAGAGAGTGGAG
>CABFWB010001481.1:83835-152033 GCA_902151455.1 Timema bartmani
TTTTTTTTTTTTTTAGCATCTGTTCGAGTTAGGCCTATAGGTTATTTCTAGCCTATATACCTACTGTTAGTTATAATAATGTGTTTGTAATTAGGTAGGTTTTAAAGAAAGTGCACCCAAATGTGCGTGAAGGGAGTGTGGAAAACCCTTTAGGAAAACCCACCCTAAGTGCACCCGACCAGGATCGAACCCTGATGTCAATGTATTTGGCAGTCTAGCCTATTGCAATCTATTAGCGCCTTTAGCCATACGGCAAACAAAGCAGGTTCTGGTTACTTAAGAAATTAAATTATTGTAGGCCTACTTGTTAACAATTAATGCATATTAAAATTACATTAATTCACCATTAGCATTAATATTTTAGATGACTTGAATTAGGAGAGTTTTCTTCATTTTTCTAAATTACAGTAGTATATAAGTTTGAATAATTTTATGATATTAATTTAGTTAACATTGGAAATTTGCTTTTGTTGTGTGTATGGAAAATCTGAGATGTGAGGGCAGAGATATATTCTCAAAATCAATCTCATGTGGACGAGATGTAAACAAACCTTACTTACTTACTCTCTGGCATTCGGAGCTCGAAAGTTAATTGCCACTCTCACAAAAGTACGCCACCTATCTCTACCCAGTCTATCTCATTACACCCTATCTCTCTCAGGTCTATCCAAATGTTATACCAATGGTATTTTTCCATTTGGTTTGCCATTCAATACCTTGCACGCGGTTCTAGATACTCCCATTCATGCTGCATGACCTGCCCACCAAAACCTGTGAGATTTTACACCCTAAAAATGTCTCGTGATGAGTAAAGGATATGCAGCTCATCATTATGTAGCCTTCTCCACTCCCCACTATCTTCATCCATTTTTGGACCTAATATCTTCCTAAACCCCCTGTTTTCGAACACTCTTAAGTTTATTTTTATCATTTAAGGTAAGGGGCCATGTTTCGCATCCATAGAGAACCGATAAAATTATGGCTTTGTATATTCTGAGTTTTACATTCCTTGACAGCAGGTAAGATGTCAACAACTTACTGACAGAGTAATAACAAGCATTTCCCGACTGTGTTCTTTTCCTAATTTCCAATCTAATATTGTTATTGCTAGTTAAATAATATTGTTCCTAAATATTTGAATTAATTAACCCTATCAAATGATATGTTGTTTGTTGTAATATCTAAATTATCGTACTCAATCTGTGTTATCATATAGTTAGTCTTTTCAGCATTCACTTCTAAACCTATTTCCTTACTAACCTCTAATAAAAGTCTGCATTTCTTGCGCCAGCTTTCTTACTATTACCTAACAAAGTTAAATCCTCTGCGTACCCTAACGGCCCCAACACAGACTCAATATCCATAGGTCCATAGTTCGTACTCCGTCTTCCTAGTCCATAAGAAATTCTACTCATGATTATAGAGTCAATATCCATAATCACGTGAATGTTTCAACCAATGAGATAGTAAGAGACTTCGTCCAATCAAAAAATTCTAAATAAAATCATCTACAGCAAGAAGAGAGCTACAAGCTGTCAGCTGATCATAAATTAAAGAAATCAAAAACAACTTTGTTGAGAAAACTTCCAGTACATACTAAAATGTAGGTAAAGTACAATAACAAGAAATATATTTATAGCTCAATTTTAACTATCAAACTTGAAATAAATAAGTGTTTACAATAGCCTGAAAATGCAAAACGGATGTAGTAGTATTTTGGATGGAAACAAAACAAGCACTTAATATTTTTAATAATAGGGGTGTTGAACTTACAAAAGCAAAGCCAATATTTCTGAGAAATTGGTATTTTTCAGAAAACATTTTCCTAGAAGCCGCTCTTCTCTTCTAGATTTTTAGAAAAATGTTTCTGAAATAGCTCCACATGTAGCCATGTTTTCATTTTATATAATATGTTTCCATAGCGATGGATCCTCTCACTGCCATTCGTTCTTTTATTTCAATGTGCATGGACATATTTACTCGGCTGTGATTGGTAGTCCGTATAAACTGGTCCGCAGAAAGTTAAAGTTGGGCAACTTCTACGGAAAAAGGGCTTACGAAAAAGGACTATGTGGCCGAAGCAATCTGATGTTGTGGCATCAATTTCTTACAGACCACAGATTACGGACCATGGACCTATGGATAGAGAGTCTGTGTCGGGGCCTTTATAGCTATATTGTACCGTTTAATGTCAATCTTTCCCTACTCTCTTGTATTACCCTAATAGCACACTCTAAGGCTAGATTAAAGAGTAGCGGGGAAAGTGGATCTCCTTGTTTCAATCCATTATGTATTTCAAAAGCATCTGATAAGTGAGATCCAATCTTACACTGCCACGAATATCTCTCAAACATATCTCAATTAGCTTGACCAGTTTTTTAGGTATTCCTAACTTAACTAAAATTGAATATAGTTTTTCTTTCTTTTAACTGAATCATAGGCCTTTTAAAAATCTATGTATAACTGATGTACCGTCATGTTGAATTCCCACCTTTTTTCTAATATTTGCCGCATAGTAAAAATCTGATCCGTTGTTGATCAATTTCGTCGAAATCCCATCCACACTGATGATACCCATTTATTTCTTCTGCATATGGCGTAAATCTTATTAAAATTATGTTAGATAACAAACTTTGCTGAACGTTATTAGGCCTAACTTAAAATTAGAGTAATTACCTAAGTCTCTGGAATTGTTTAGCAACATTTAAATCATAGTATACAAATTTTGAAAACTCACCGGTATTTTATAAATAATTTCTTCCTTAGGTTTAGATTGAGAAAAAGGATTAGTGTTACGAACCCAAACCATCATAGCACTCTTCGACTTAGATTATATTTGTCTACATTAACTTGTTACAGCTTGCATGTTGAAACTTAATTCGCCACAAGAAACTCGAGTAGTAAATATGCACGCTCAACATTTGAAATTAAACACGGGCCTAGTCTGCATTTTATAATGTAGTAGAAGGAATTATTATTTATGTTTAGGTGTAATTTTATATCTTTAAAATAGGCCTTTAATCAGGATTGCCAGCTCTCAAGTAAGGATATAACTTCCCGACAGAAACAGCTTGGCCAAGACCGTCTATAACTTGATATTTGAACCGTCATTTTTGACGGGACGTATAAAGTACGGCTAATTTTTGTTTATGAGTATAGTTTATAATATATAATGTATACATGGAACGCTATTATCCAGACGATCAGTATTCAAATCCCTGTTCTATCGTAATTTCTCTATATATTGTACACAATCAAAACGAGTTTGCCTATGTTTGATACCGGTATTTTCTATTTTATCCAGACGATCAGTATTCCAATCCCTGTTCTATCGTAATTTCTCTATATATTGTACACAATCAAAACGAGTTTGCCTATGTTAGATACCGGTATTTTCTATTTTACCTCGCGTATTTTTAATGTGGTCTAGATGTTTTAATTAACCTAAGCGTGACGTGAGTAAAAAGTTATTAATTTTAATTGTAATTCGTTTTATTTTGGCATCAAAATTACTTTGGTAATATAGATACTCTCTTCTAGAATACTTACTTCACAACCTACTGACATTAATGCTTAACATAATATCACGTAAGGCTTTGATTGCTTTTTTTTTTTTTTTTACCATTATTGAAGCTTAGTTAATTTTATTTTGGGCAATTAAATATTTTCATTGACACATCTCCAGTGCTCTCTAATTCACGCTTTGAGCTTTTATTAAAATTACATTGTACGATTTTGTGGGAGGATCTGCAAATCCCCAGCCTACTAACACCCGACCACCCATCCCCATTTTTCTTTAAGTTACGGTATTTATTATTAGTTTTAGTAAAAATTAAAAACATGTTAACTACAACTTAAGGCCCCCTTACACGGTCAATATATTGTAAAAAATTGTAGGTACCCCCTCAGCCTCTTTTCTACCAAACATCCTTGAGCTCTATGAACAGTAAACCTTGCTCCTTCTATTAAAAAAATTCAAAATATATCATTTTAACAAGAACTAATGTTTTTATCGTTACATATTTCTCTTTGGATTTCAAGTTGAAATATCTCCCATTGTTTCTCCTTGGATTTGAATTTGATGAATATAATGTACTATTTTAAATAGTACATTATATTCATAGAGAATAGCCGTTGTTCACACAATTTAAGATTTCAGTCTCATAATTATTATGTGACAATTAATAACAAAAATCCTACCTACGCAATCGATTGCTTGGAACTTATTCAACTCATTTGATATTAGCTTTTTAAAAACTATTTTGAGCAGCCGCTATATAGAAACAGCTAGCAACAATTGAAACTATGTAGGGTACCCTTTGTCTAACCTGTAAGGCAGGCGTGTCAAGCTACTTTGATCAATAGGGACACTTTGAACTTTAAAAATAATGAAGCGACCGCACTCGAAAAAAAAAATTATCATTTTCTTTAGTAAATGAATTCCAAATTAGTACCTTATTATATATAATATTTATCAAATGAAGAGTTTGTTTGTCTGTCATGACCATTTCGTGATATTTACCTCAAGCAGAGGGCTGCAATTTTAAAACTAGTAGCCCCTGTGTACAAACCTCTGCAACTCAAAACTGGATTTTTAAACTTTTTACTAGATTTTTCTAATTTATTAAAACTGGGTCCGAAAAAATAAAATGAAGAAATATTTTTCTGCTTGTTTGAAGATCGTTACAAATATAAAAAGTAGGCCTTCTATATATAATAATATAATAGTCCTGCATTTTTTTAACCAAGAATTAGAAACACTCTACTCGTATTTTCAACAATGGTGTAGAGCTTTTTATAATGTTGCAACAATATGATAATATAATATGTGGGGTTTTAAATAATATAAGAAAAGTAATTTTTATAATTATTGATGTGTCCGTAAGTTGAGAGCTCTCAGGCTTTTAGTTTTATAGGAAAAACAAGTGTTAGTTGACGTACTTGTGTGCTCCCAAACAGTTCACATATTTGGAGCGCAAAATCAACATTTTTAAAAGGAATTTTTCTATGTTTAAAAAAAGGTATGTATTTGGTACATCAACCTCGCATGTCAGAATTCTCTAAACTATGCCAAACATCCAAATATAACATTCCAAAATGGCTAGCTGGCTGTGTGTGCCCCACTAGTGTTCTCACTGTCCACCGCTGCAACCTGGCCGCTAGTGAGAGGGTGGCCTAGAAGATATGGCACAGTTAACCGGCCCCGGCTCTTACATTTATAAAAACATGGCTTCTAAAATAAATGATTAAATGTATTTACCTTTAAAGGCATTTCCCGATACCTTATACGGCAGATAATTAGTACTAGCCTATGTGCAAAATACTGCCATAGTACTAAGTAAAAATGAAGTTTTTTAATTTTTCCTTTTTACCCACTTGGAAGGCCGTATGGACTAAGACATTACTATCGCAACAAACTGGCTGTCGATGATGGGATATCTGGGTTCGATCCCAGTCGGATGCACTGAGGTTGGTTTTATCCTAAATGACTCTCTCTCTCTTTCTCTCTCTTTCAACGTGAATACGGGCGCACTTCCTAAAAATTCAATCATACCTATTCATATTTCATTGGCATAATTAGTACATAAGCGTATAATCCAAACGGTTAGTAAGATGTGCTACTAAAAATATATTTTGGGGGAGGGGGGTGTTAGATAACTGGGGGCCCCACAAACGAGGTTCGCCCAAAGCCCCGCGTCTGTTAAGGGCGGGCCTGATAATTCCTTAACGTTCTTGACCACAACATGGAGCCAATGATGAATTAAAATATCTTTCAAAGACAAATAATAATACAAAAAATCTACTAATATGATAAAAAAAAATCTTACAAATCTTAATTTAGAAAATTGTATACATATTTGAGAAATGAATTTAGCTCAGTTATAAAGATCAAATGTTATTATATTAGTCTTAGATTTCAAAATAGATTGGATTTCTTAAATATAATTATTATAAATCCTCATCGGCTTTTATTCATGAGCCAAATAGAAGTGTAAGTCTAGCATGTATGTATAATTATTAATTTAACGACTTGCTATACCGTAAAATAAAATAATTTTCGAAAAATTCGCTATGAAAATAGTTGGCCTAAATTACGATAAAAAGATCTCTAGATATATTCTAAAGACATTCGAAAAGTCGTACATTTTCTTGGGGTCCGGTGGTTAGGGAGCGGGGAGTGCTTTCATATTCTGAAACGGGGTTGGTACATCTTAATAATATTTAGCACCGCGTCTTACTACCCGTTCGGGTTATACGCTTAAGTACTAATTACGCTAATGGATTAGGAATTAGGAGGGTTTAATTTAGAGGAAGTGAACCCGCATTTGCGTGGAGGGAGAGTGAAAAACCATTTAGGAAAAACCACCCCCAGTTCACCCGACCGAGATTCGAACCTCGATCTCACCGTCCTCGGCGGTCGAGCTCAACCAAAACGACTAGCGCGTTAGCCAACTACGCCACCGAGGCAGGTTTGGTACATCTTGATTGCCTTTTTATTTAATAAACCCCATAAACAACCCACATAAGTCAAAGCCGGTAAATGGGAAGACCAATGAACTGGTTCCTGTCTTCTTCTTTGCCAATCATTGTAGTGTGTCAAATATTTCTCGAGCTACATGTGAATAGTAATAATTCTTGTTCCAGAAATTTTTTTGCACTTTTGTACAGTCAAATCCCTCCTATAAAGTAGGGCCCGACTAATTTATTTTCAATAATTCCACACACGACATCGACGCTACATGGCCGTTTATTTTTGACTTCTATCCATTTTGGATTTTTTACATCCCTGTAATGCATAGTGTGCCGATTTACCATTCCTTAGTTAGTACAAGTTGGTACATCATAAAATAGGAGAGAGTGAAAAATAAAACTTATTTGCTATTGTAAACTATTGCCTCGACTATTATCTATCTACCACAGTTAGCACTGTAAGTAAAACAGTTTTTTGTAATCGTATAACATATATAACCGGGAGGGACAGGTTCGGTCGCCTTATGTGTAGACTATCAGCCTCTGTGGTAGCCCAGGATACACCACAGGTCGTACTCTCAATGAGAAGATGTGATGATAGTAATTATGAAGTTGTGGAGCAGGTGTGAGTCTTAACCTAACTTAAGCCTAATTAACCAAACCCTGGTGAGGATGGGATCATTCCCCTCAAGGGAACAATATCTAAGGAACCAGCCGGGAATCGAACCCTGGACCCCTAGACCTGTAGCCAGGTACACTGACCACTACATCACGAGGTCGGTTAGTATGACAGTAACAACAGTTCAATAAGCCTCAAGGCCTTTCTTAGGCTGCAACCCATAACTGTGAGTATACTGCATTCACGGTAGGAATTACTCTCTGACAGGTCTTTTTTCCTAACAAAATCCTACTATATAATAGCTTTCTGGTAGGGGAAAAGGCCTTTCAGAAAACAATTCCTACGACTGAACAGACTTTGTGGGCAAAACATAAAGATTGTACTATCTGGTTCATTGGTGATGAGGTGTTGGGAGTCCAAATCGGGGCTGGGAGTACCCAGAGAGGGGGTACTACATATCATATGGAGGATATAATATAATATTTATATGATTTCTTACAAATAAATATCAACATTTTATGATTACATTTATAAACAGATTAATACGAAGAATTAATTTAAACATACATCTTTTAAAGATATTTTTACAAACATACTAAGAAACGGGATATCTGTCGGCCATATTGCTTCTTTTTAAATGCTTGAATGCTCCAATCCCAATTCTTGAATACAAGGCACGCCTAAACTTTTACAAAACTAAATTTATCGTTTTTTTTAACGCCACAAATATCGCTATCAGTGACCACATCAAATTTGTACTTTGTTTTGTAGCAAACCCAATTAAAAAAAAAAAAGTTCTTGGTTTTTATTCTCTTCTTATTTGAAATTAAATAAGGAGAAAGGAATAAAAATAAAGAAGATACAATTTTGTCATTTATTACTCCTTACCAAATCAAATATGAAATTTATTAAAAACACAACTTATTCAAATTAAATATTACTGTTTTTTTTATCTGTAAAGAACAAATGCTGAATATCATCTAAAGATATGACACGGTGTAGGCTAGACAGTCGCATTATCCAACACAACTCAAACCACACAAGCTGATCGTAGACGACGTAATTTTTCAAAACAAACCATACCATTACAATTCTTTCCCGACTAGCTTTACAGAACCTTTACACGTGCAAATAAATTAAAGTTAATATTAATAAAAAAAAATAATTAAAATTTAACACAATTTTTTATGATGTAATAGATACATTTTGGGATGTCAGATATTGAGGAGACACAGACCTTAATAACCTTCCTATGAGATTTTGGTGAGTTTTATTTTAATTGTATTACTATACGAACTTATACATTTTGGTGCTATAAAATTCAACATATTATTAAGTACGGTATATAATAATAGAAAGAAATATACATATATTACCATAAAACGAAGGAAATAATATGTATATAATTTATATATAATTCATTTATCAATTTCAGCACCTCATCCTACTACATGTTTAGGTTCTACGCATATGTATTAATTACTCTAGTAAGTTGGGGATGGGGAAGGTTGAATTTAGAGTAAATGCATCCACATTTGTGTAGAGGAAGAGTGTAAACCCTTTTGGAAAAACACCCTCAGTACACTCAACCAGGAATCGAACTCCAATCTCCTTGTCATAGAGAGTCTAGTCTACTGCGATAGTGGCATGCGGCCATGGAAAAAGATATGATCTATATAAAAGGTACTATCCCCTTCAGGGTAAGGAGAGTGTGAATTTCTTTCATATTATTTCGTTCCCAACTCTATCATTTTTGTGTGAATAACTGCTGATAGGCCCTGGATAAACAACGAGACGCAAAAAAAAAATAAAAAAATCACCCCTTAACTATTTTATATGTAGATTTAATCATACTATTTCCAAAATATGTCCACGAGTGTACACCTTGCAAAGGTAATCGTTTATTTATAGAGTCGTTATACCTGATCGTTTCAGAAGAAACTAGTTACTCAAGTCTTCTAAAAGTCACCCACTCTTCTCCAATTAGATCAAGATAAGATATTTCAAGCCAATGATCATTTTGACAGAAATATTTCCCACTTACAACAAAGTAATTAACATAGACCTACTCGTATCGGAGGGACAAGCGGACTAAACATCAAACTCATATGTTTCTACGGTGACGTGGAGGTTATGGCTGGAACCTATTATTGATGCACTGAATATGGTTGCTTTACACCCTTAAAACATGTGCTTGCGTGTATGAAGGACTATCTTACTAATCATAACTATCTAATCGATTGTAGAATAAAAAAGTCCAGTTGTAGAAACCTTTAAAAAATAAATTGTTACACTGGTAAGGCGTATAAACCGAACGGGTAGTAAGACGCGGTGCTATGATTAAGTTAATTAAATTGCTACACTAGTAAAAATCTGTCTGTATAATTGTTTGTGTGTGTGTCTTTCCGCGCCCTCTAGAAGCCCCCATTTGACCTGAAAAGCTGAACCTTTTGACCACTTCAAGTATAGACAACGGGAACGGAGCCGGATTTTCAATATTTTTTTCTGAGAGTAGTTTATTGAAGGTCAAAAAGACATTTTTATTTATTTATTCAATGTTTACAGGCCCGGTATCTAACAAACTTTAAATCCGGGCCGTTTTTCCACATAACTTTGACTTTACTTTTACAATTTCAATATGAATTTCCTTTTTAACATTACAACACAGATTTTGGCTCTTAACTTAAATGAAATTCAACTACCCCTAGCTCCATTTGGTCTGCCCCGGGTATATTACGCCCCCGGTACCCTCCCCCACTGGGCCCTTCACAATGCCCGGGATTTCACTCCAGAGTCAGCCAAGCGCCCAGCAGAGGTGGGCATCCCCATATCCACCACCTGGGAAGGCGCGCCCTATCTTTGTTGGTACCCCGCCTACTTTCTAGCCACCATACTTCCATTTTCACCCTTTCTTCCACCTTTAAAATAGATAAAATTGATGTACATGAATTCCACTCTATAAATTTGGATTAAAATTGGTATTTAGGCACTGTTTATCACTATAAACAAAATGGCCATTTTCATTTTATATTGAACATGAGCTTGAGGGTACTCTACAATGGCATACATTTACAATTTTGATAATAGCTCTGCAACTATTTAGATACGAAATAACTCACCATTGTAAAGTTGTAGAACCGTTAAAAATAAAAATAATTTATTTGAAATATATTTTTATCAAACCAAAAGTTTCCATGATAAAAGAATATATACCTATTTAATCGAAGTACAGTACTTTGAAAAGGATGAATTCATTGTTACACTCTTTGCTGGAGAGAGATATTCATCTTTTCTCAATGTTTCTGTTTAAGTGTATATCATTTCATTTATGTTCTTTGGTGGAATGTGATGCTCTATTCTTTCATTATGTTTAATGCTGGAACCTTGCACACTTATATAGACCACGCGACAGCCTAACGGATCTGGGTTTTCATCTGTTCTTTACTTACTAAAAATAAAATTACTTTAGTTCAGTCTAATTTTATCTGGTCTTACGAAATAACCGACAGAAAGATATATTATTTTTACAAACAGAGCCCGACCTTCCGTGCGTCTATAATTGAAGATGAGGTTTTCTTAGTTTTGTCAACCAGCCTGTCGTAGATAAACCTAAAACTAGTAATGAATGAAACAGTTTCTTACCTTCATAAAAATGTATCATGGTAGTTCCTGTCCCCCAAATGGTACAATGCACAAGTTAATTATCTCCTAACACTGTGGTACAACATGCTCACACGTCAAACGTAAGTCACATAATGAAGTCCCCCCAACAATTTTCCTTGGCGATCCACGCATATAACGATTACTACACATTTAATTTAACACTGTGCGCTCCACATATGAGTATTCTCTCGTAGAGCAAGAGCGGCCCATTTGACTGTTAGAGAAATATTATTTTGATGCGAGAGCCCGTCAAGCATGGCCCGTTGTTGACAACGAGACAGTCGAAGGAATACTGGCTGGTTCTTAACAACACACAGCAACATCACGTGACTATCTCTCTACAAGCGTTATTTTACTATTAATGTACACTCTCTACGTTATAGTTTACATTAATCCATATCTACGTGACGTCAAGGGATTATTACTACAGTTTAAAAGCGGTATATGTAACAAGATAATTATTCAAACGAACACGTAATTGTATGGAAAACATTGTTTTATACTTTACATATGAAACATAGCGCGCCGAATCTAACTGTCCATCTGATATAGGCGTTTAATTACAATGATGGATTATGGACGAGGAAATTATATTAATAGGAAATGTACCCGCATTTACATGGAGAAGAATGTGACACAATTTAGGGGAAAACACCCTGAGTACACTTGGAAGGGAATATAACCCCAACATCCTTTTACCAACCAACCAGAATATATTATTAGGTTTTTATAGCATCTTACTACCCATCCTAGTTATTCTTTTTTAATTAAATTAAGGTGGGAGGGAAGGGAGCATAAGTTAAGGTAGTGTTTTTGCTGTCTTATAGCAAGAAAGATTTCATACAGGAATACATTGCTAACGTTGACTAGCATCAATTTGGAAATCTGGAAAAGGTTCCTAAAGGTATATGTTTGGAGCATTGCGCTTTACGGATGTTAAACATGCACCATTAGCGCAACTGAAAGATAACAATTATAATCATTTGAAATATGGTGCTACATAAGAATGGTGACAATATCATGGATGGAGATGGTATCAAATACAGAAGTGCTTAGAAAAGTAAATGAAGAAAGGAAACTTTGAAAAAGTACAGAGCAAAGAAGAGTTAACATATTAGGCCATACACTGAGACAAGATACTTTGACGAAGTTAATTATAGGAGGAGACGTAGAAGGCAGAAATCAATTGGGAGACAAAGACTGGAGTAGGCTACACGAATCAGATACCGGTAACGAACGATGTTGTCAGAAGAAGGCATGAATATGTTACAAATTTGGCTCCAGTTAGTCAAAAGTGGAGAGCTGCAACAGACAAATAGCAAGATTGAGGATCTAATGATGACGATAAAAAACTTTAATAAACAGATACAAATTTATCAAGGAGAACATAATGCCGTATGCAAGAACGATAGTGAGTAAAAGTGAAGGGTGAGTGAGAAGTGAAGTGGCGTTGAATAGCTTGTTATTGGGATGTCTGCACGAACGCACCCTATTAGATTGCGAATTAACGCCAGTAACCCCTACATTTTACTTATTCCAGTTCTTAAATACGTTCCATAGAGTTCAATTTTCTTTAAATGCTGATGTCAACAGTTGTTGACTATCTGTCATGAGCATGGTGGCATTAGATGAGAAACTTTTTAAATGAAGAGAAGAAGCAGTAGTTAAATTCCAGGACGCAATTTATATATATTCCAGAACTGCTGAGGCCATCATGGGAAGAAAATTAAGCTCTATATTTCTACAAGGGAAAACTCTATTTATTTTGGGTAACAAATTGTTTCTTTTCATAAAAACTGAAAACACACCCGTGGATGGTCATCCCGTATCAGTTTGTGAGACACATGAACTAATAATATTTAGATGTAATTTGGTCATAATTCAGGACTTTTTTGATTTTGATTCTAATCCTAAGAATAATGATTGTTTACTAAACACTGATATTTGAAAACTCAATTTAAAAAAAATTATTTGAACGTTTATCCAAACAAATACCATCTGTGTTGTGCTTTACATGAAAAATAGCATTTTTTAAAAGGTTAAATTAGATTTATTTTTAGAAAATTGCCTGATTGTTTTGGTTCCAAATGTTTATTTGGGGAGTTATTTACATAATCAATAAGAATGTACGTTCATTAATTATAATAAAAATCATTTGAGGGTAATTTAGTGATAATTGAACTTTGAACAGTTTGTCACAAACCAAACAGCTTGTATTATGTAAAAGTAAGTACAGTAGGCCTTACGTCTTTGTCATAACATATATTTATGTTCACGCTTTTATACCAGTGCTTGCTGTGAAGGACTTAAACCAATCTTATTAAAGTAAAAATAATGATAAAGGAGGATTTTAAGGAAACAGGCTACAAGATAAGAAATCAAAACGTCGAAAAACACTCCTAGTGCACCCAGTGATAATTGAACCGTGATCTCTTGGGTAAAAACCCACTACAGTATTCATGGGATGAACCCTGCCGATTTAAACCTGTTTCAATATATTTTATTACTTTTTATTATATGATTCTTAACTTTTAAATGACCAATTCCCGTGGCTCAATGATCAAAGGGGTCGACTACACGTTTAGGAGAAGTTCATTCGTTTCCGAGTGGGCTGAACAAGTAGGCATTATTTATACACCATCTAGTTCTACTAGCCAATCATAGGAAACCCATGGGCTAGGTCTGAGGGTGTATTAGAATTAGCTAAGGAAGCCACCAGAACTATAGTCTAGTTCAGGCAAGTAGAGTATTAAAACCTGCATCAGTAGGAAAATGGACAAGCTCATTTAGTCTGGTATGCCGGCGATGGAAGGGTAGATCCCTGATGAATGCACTGAGAGAGTCTTTATCCCAAATGGTTTCCCACTCCACATTCACACAAATGCGAGTACATCTCATAAAAGTTTTACTCTCCTTATCCAAACTTAACTAGCATGTGCGTACACCCCTGACAGGGTGAGACGAGGTGGAAACAAATACATTATTTATAATATAGGTAGGGGTTGGGTAGGGGGATGAATGCCCTGTTTGCCCCCCTTCCTTCACTTCACCCCCCCAGCTACCATCTCCTCAGGGTATACCACTGGTATTAGGCATACTGCATACTGTCCTAACTAAACGGTGAGAAAGGTAGCATTCAGAAGAAATATACCCTCATTTGCGTAGAGGGAGAATGGAAGACCATTTATGGAAAAGCATCCTAATCACACCTGACCTTGGTCCAAACCTGATCCCCTCAACACCAATAAATGAATTTAATACGAGAGTGACGCCTTTAGAGAATGCGACCACCTTGGGATATGAATTATCATGTTATTATAAGCGCTGTAAAATACAATACTATTAATAAATGAGTGAATTATACTACTTAAATTATATTATTATTATTAGCACCCATTCGGGCTATACGTACTCACGCTAATGTGTAATGGTAGGGTGATTGCCAGATGAAATGGAGGAACTACAATTTAACGTGGGATCCGAACCACGGTGGAGGCCCGGCATTCCACACATTCACAAGTTGTGATTAATACACGTCTTGTCAGAGGTGCAGGAAGGGTTTGGCAATCAAATAAATATGTGCCGGGACCGAGAATTGAACCCCGAACCCCCAGAACAGAAGTCTGACACCTTACCCCTATACCACCAGGTCACCTAAATTCTTATAATCTTGACACTAATGTATTCTATTTGTAAGCTGTTGACGCCTTGTCTTCTGTCTCGTAATATTAAACTGAGGACATACAAAGATATAATCCTACCAGTCGCTCTTCACTGATGTAAAGCGTGATCCCTCCCTGTGTCGAGAGAATAAATTGAGAGTTTTCGGAAACAAAGTGCTATGAAATGTATTTGTACCAATGAGGGATGAGCAAACAGTAACCTGCTTTGGAGGCCAACAGGTATAGGGGATGGTCAGACTGGAGCGAGCGACTGAGCGCGTGCGCTTGAAAGATATAACTGGTTTTATTTTACAAGCACGCGCGCTTGAGCCGGCACAGTCTAATTTACAGGCGCTAGGCAATAATATTGTATGATGGTTCATTGAGTGTTAGGAAAACTTCTCATTTTGACATTTTTATTATTATAGATAGGCTCAGCACACTTGCTACTAACGGCCTAATTTAATTGGTAAGATCATAAACCATACCTATATGTATTATATGTGTGTTTGTAAAACTGATATGTTAAAATAATTCAATATTATAATCAAAGTAGGGCTATACAAATAATAATCACCATTAGCGTGCAGAGAGGATGAGAAAACCACAACAATAAATCACTTGTCACGAACCACCTTCAGTCCACTGAGCCAAGATTTGAACCTTTGCCTCCTCGTCAACAACTATCAAGAGCCATCTGCTAATCACGCGCTCGCTCGCCAGTTTGGCCACGCAGTCGCTCGCACGCTTGCCAGTGTGGCTGAATCCTAAGGCGTCATTTTCGCAATAGACTAGACTTTTGATTACAAGGATAGTGGGGTTTGAATCCTGGTCGGGTGTACTAAGATGGTTTTTCCTAAAGGGTATTCTTCCACTATTCCTCCACGCAAATGAGAATACACTTCTATGGTTATTTGTTTCTCAGACTTTCTGCTATAAAAACATATTCTATAGTTAGTAAAACTCAATTCTACTTTGTATACCCTTGAGATTCTTTACGTACCCTCTGCGGTATACGTACCATAGCTATAAGTTATACGTTATTTTACCCATTAACTAAATTCGAATTAAACTACACTAAATCTAGCGTAGCTATTTCTCACACCGTGTCTTAATATACAACCAGGCTAAGCGCATATGCTGATTGTTCAGAAACTCATGGCCCAAACTGTACATGTAGTTTGTTTGAACCAAACTTAATAGAAAATCCCTTTGCACTTACATCCGAAAAACTATGCTAATATCATTAAATTAAGTTCAAAGTTTCGGTGTACAACGCCGGGCGAGCAAAGCTGTTCAAGCATGCGTGTACAACAAGTTGCATAGGAGTTAGGCGCGCGGTACTACACGCCTCGACATCTTGGAGCTCGGCAGTAGAACATACCACAATTAATAATAAACAACACACCAGTCCATCAAGAAATGCGAATACGTTCTGGGTGTCATTTTTAACGGTCCTACATCAAAGAAAGTGCTTGACATTATTATATGTGCAGTGCTGCACGCCTAACTCCTAAGAAACTTGTTGTACATTCATCCTTGAACAACTTTGCTCTCCCGGCACTGTATGCCAAAACATTGAACACAATTTAATGGATCAATGGTATTAGCATAGTTTTCCGTATGTGAGTGTATAGGGATTTTATATTATATTTGGTTCAAACAAACTATATGTGCTGTTTGGGCTCTGAGTTTCCGAACACCCTATATATATATATAAATATATATATAGGATGTTCGGAAACTCAGATATATATATATATATCAAATTAGAGTAGGGGTGTCCAAACCGCAGCACGCGTGCCACTGGTGGGACGTGAAATCATTTTAGGTGACACACCTAAAGTAACAAAATATAGCAATAACAAATTTGACAAACAACTAAATCACCTAATTGGGCCAAATTAATAAATTTCTAAGATGTTTGCTCTACTAAGCTAGCCATCTCTGTTGTATTGTGTCCCACTACTCAAGCTAACATTCTCTTCCCCTTCTGTCACAACCCAACCCCTTCTTGCCCCTTCAAGTGCCTCCCTGATTAGTCCAGCAGTCAAGGACACATTCATCAGTTTGCACAAATCACATTTTTCTGCAGTTCTTTTTTTGGTGCGTACCGACTGGTGTGTACTGTGTTATCCCCCGCTGTAAAATATTTCGGTTTCCTTAGTGATTCACTTGCCGTTAGTGTCATTTTGTAACGGTCCTAAGTAATCCATCTACTTCCTAAAGGAAGTGCGAAGACGATATTGCTCCTCGGGAGTTTAATAGTGAATGGGAAGAACAGTTTTTATTTACAAAGGGAGACTCTTCTAAGCCTGTGTGTCTTATTTGTGGGGCCAGTGTTGGAGTTTCCAAAACGTTTAAGTTAAAGCAGCACTTCAAACAGATGCATCCAGATATTAACATAAAATATCCAATTGGCTCAGCATTAAGAACAGAATTTGTAAATAAAAAGAAACATTCACTGACTGGGAAACAAATGCTTTTTAAAACAATAAGTGATCAGCTGATGACAATGGTCAAAGTGTCTAATGAAATCGCTCTCATCATTGCTCGAAAATAAGAAAAGCCATACTCTGTAGGAGAAGAGAAGTAAAGCCAAGTCTAATGGCATTTGCAAAATCCACTGAAGATCCTAATGTCATTAAAATTGTAGATGACGTTGCACTTTCAAGAAATACAGCTATGCAGCGGATTGATGAGCTTCCTGGTGACGTTAGCAAGCACGTAGTTTCATGTATCAATACTTTTCCATCGCCTTGGACGAGAAATACGATATAAGCGACACTGCTCAGCTTTGTGTTTGTGTGCGTTGTATCAACGAGCAATTAGATGTTACTGAAGAGCTACTAGACTTGCACCAGTTAATTTTATGTAGAATAGAAGATATTTTGAAAGAAATAAAATTAGTTATTGAAAACAACAGTTTAGGTTGGGATAAATTAGACAGTGTCTGTACGGATGGGGCCCCGGCAATGACTGGTTAAGTAAAAGGTTTTGTAGCTTTGTTGGAAGGTTATTTAAAGCGCGAAGTTTTTAAATACCACTGCACTATCCATCAAGAAGCCCTTTTTGCCAAATAACTTAAATTTTCTTCTGTGCTAGATCCAGTGGTGTGATGTATCAACAAGATCCGAGATAGGGCACTCAACAGAAGGGAATTCCGTGAACTCCTTGAAGTGGAATTGGGGTACAAACACAATGATGAGCTTCTGCTTCATTGTAGTGTCAGTTGGTTGTCGCTGGGAAATGCACTAGAGAGATTTTAGAATTTAAATGTGCTTAAATTCTTTGAAGAAAATTGTGAACTACTTGATGAGTGTATGCTTTTAAATAATGAAGACTGGCTATGGGATTTAGCTTTTCTGATGGACATTATGTGTCACCTTAGTAACTTTAATCAGCGTTCACAAGGTAAAAATAACATTTTCCCAACCCTATTCAGCTCTATTTAGGCTTTTAAAGCAGAGCTTACTCTGCTGGGTCATAATGTTTCTCAAAATGAGCTCTCCCATTTTCCTAGAATGAAAACACTTTCCAACACTGAATGTAGTGGGCTTCCAGGCTTTAATAAATACAAACATATTATTTCCAGTTTGAAAAACTCTTTTTAAACTAGTCTTTCAGAATTTCAGGATGAAAAAAAATTTCAACTTTTCACTAACTATTTTTCAATTTGTATGGAGGAAATGGTTCTCTACCCTTCTCACGTACAAATTGAAATTATTGATACTCAGAACAACGCTACAATTCACAGTAAGTACAAGAGAGTACTTGGGAATCCATCCAGCCAAGAACTGTCCATCTTCTGAAAATGCCGCAGGCTTTGAAATGTTGTTGCAGTTTTAGTTCTACATACATATGTGAGCAAACATTCTCACTTATGAACTTGGTCAAAAATAAATACCGTTCAGTTCTCACATGATTCTTCTTGTTTCTTCCAAAACAAATCCAAATATTAATGAACTCTTTAACGTTAAAGAGATACAGAAACCTCACTGAAAGCTGACATTGATTTTTTATTATTAATTTTTTTTGATGATTTATACTAGTAGTTAGTTGTCTTATTAATGCTGTTTTTATTAAATATCGTTAATAGAACATAATTATAGACTTACAGTAGCTGTGGATTATTTTTGGAATGAATATTCTTGAAACATGCTTTTTTTTTTAATTATAAGATAAATATTTTATATAGGGTTTTGCTATTCTTTTTTTTCTGATATCTTATCTGATAAACACAGATATAACCCAAAATTCCTAATACAATCAGCAATCAATTATATATATATATATATATTACAGTATTACATTATCAATTTTTAAATGGGTCTTATTATTGTTAGCTATTTTTTTCTAAAGATATTGTGGATAGTGAGGTAAAGATAGGTTAGAAGTTTTGGGGAGGAGTGTCACGCCAAGGATTCTTAGCACAAATAGTGGCATACCCAAAAAACAAAGGTATGGCCACCCCTGTTAGAGGGTAGGGACGATGACGGTATAGTTTACAAGAAATATATCTGAATTTTCATGGAGGAGAGTGTAAAACCACTAAGTAGGATAACTTCAGTACACCTGACCGAAATTCCAACCCTGACCTACCCATAACCAGCAAACAAGGCCATACGAGACTGATGCAGTTGTCCACGTGTCCACTGATGACTGTTTGGAGAATGAGTTGTCTAACCACTTGTGGCCAGGTTGGTGTAATATGAATCTAGAGATAGAACTGTGTTCTATTGAAATAGATTGTCTGTAGCGTGACCCCCTCAACCCTCTCTATACATGCGAGGACTGGTGGGTTTTTTTTTATATCGATTTCCTATTTACCCCCGTTTCTGTGAGCTGTGCGTGCTCTCGAAGAATCAATGTCAAATATAATAACCTGTTCATACAGTTGAACAAGATGACAATATAAATAGCCAGGAGGGAAGAGTCGGGGATCATTCATTGGGTCATACAACTCCCCTCCCGCGTCTCTTTGTCCTTCTGGGATAGAAGCATTTAGTCAACTTAATGGCAGATATTAGGAAAGTAGAGGAAATGTACCTGCATTTGTGTGGAGGGAGATGAAGAAACAATTTAGTAAAAATTATCCTTAATAAACTCAGCTTTTAAACAAATCCTGACCTTATAAAATCAGAATATACGATCTTGACGTTTAGTACGCTTTCTTCCCTGTTAGGTTGAAGCACTTGTAGGCCTAGATTTAAATGAATAACTAATATTATATAACTTAATTAACTGTTTTGTAAGAATAACTTATTGTTATAGTTAGCACAATTGAGTGGAAAGTGGACACGTCTGTTTTGCTGGTGGCGTGGAGTTCAGGGTTCGAATCCTGGCTGGATAAACTAAGTTGTTTATTCAAAATTCGTCATTGTCACTCTGGTACTGTGCCTGGAGTCTGTACTTGTAGTAACACGTGGTACAGGTTTGATACACTCCGTTTGCCCTGAACGGTAACATTCTTACCTTGACGGATCACACTATGGTGCAACTTATAAGATGGTTTCATAGTGTAATCGGTCAAGGTAAGATGGAGTGTAGACCTGTCTTATTTTCTTTCACTTGGGTCACAATCAGGACACTTTATATCTTTATTTATTGACTAGGAACAAAGCTTTGCTCGAGTAGTCGTATAAAACTCACTCGGTTATAATATCGGCAAGAGAAGGCAACAAAGATACTAAATAATATAAAGCTACCCAAAATCATTAAAAATACTTGTATATACGTAACATTTTAAAAATAATATTGAGTTTATTTATTATAATATATTAATTATTTGTTCCAACAAACTAAATATAGCTATGTAACTCAATGTAGGTGAAATAAAATAATAATATACTAAATACAATAGTTTCCCTACTTTCTCTCGACTCCTCGGATAGAAAGTATTGTGATCGTCAAAAAACTCAAACTAGAGATTTTGATAAATGTCAACGTTTCATGACCCCCTGAAACAAAAAAAGTAGTTTTCGCAAAGCCATATATCTGTCTGTACCTTGGATTAGAGTCTAAACTGTTCATAGAATAAGTTTGAATTAGATATCCAGAAACTGTTTATCACTATAAACCAGATGGCAGCTCTCATTTTCTCAAGAAAATGACTACGGGGATTCTTTACATGGTGGAAATTTTCAAATTTTCATCAGTTTTCTGTAATTATTTGAGATACGTAATATCTTATCATTGTAAAGTTGTAGTACCATTTAAGAGAAACATCTTTTAATTGAAATATATTTTAATAAAACAAATTATTTCTGATCTATAATCAAATATATATACTCTTTTAATTCAGGTCTTTGAAAATTAATTTGATTCTTATGCTCTTTGGTGGACAAAGATGTTTCTCTTTTCTCAATTTGTTTATAACAGTGTTCCTAGTTCCTAGTGCCATAGAGTAAGTAACCGTGTATATTATTTCATTTATGATCTTTGGTGTATTGTTTCTACAAAAATATTTAGACCTAGTATTTCGTTTCACAAATCTTACGAGTTTTTAGTAAATTTCTGTTTTAAGATAAAAGCGGTGCGGTGAACCGTACCATTTATTTATTATAAACAAAACTAAATAATTAAAATGTATTATATGTAATAGACTTATATTAATATAATTATCTCCCTAAAAACACCAGAAATTTAAAATTGTTCGATAAGTTAACTCGCAATATGTACTACCGCCCCAAACAACACTAACTAAAAATCCACCTACTTCCTTGGTCAAACAGTTTAAGGGGTCACTCCTGTAATAGACTAGATTGCCAAAACAGGGAGGGAGGTCAGTGTTTGAATCCCGGTCGGGTGTATTTTTCCAAAAATTGTTTTCCACTCTCCCTCCAGATATACTTTCTCTACATTCAACATTCCTAATCCCTAAATAGCTAACGTAATTAGTACATATGTAGTTAACCTGAAAAGGTAGTAAGTTCCATTGCTAAAAAAAATGTGTACTTCACTGCAGCCCATGCCAAGATTAGAAAAAAAACTTACAGCTATAAAAAAAATTCATATTCAAAGAAAAATTTCATAGCTAGCCCAGAACAGCACCAAAAAAAGCAATTGAAATTTATTTATTTTATATACGTTTAAAAAGTATTGTGTACTAGCAAAATTAACATTTTTTGTAGTATTTATATTAAATTTAAGAATATTGTAGATATTTAATATTCATTGACTTAAGATAATATATAGTTTTTATTAACTTTCTTTGCATGGCTAATCTATAAAGTAGCTTTGTTAATTTCAGTATATAAAATTAGTTACAGGGAATAGTAACAGAATCTTAAATTATATTTAAATATTAATCCTTTATTGGTTTTAATAATTGTGATTCAAAAGGAGAAAGTAGTCTGTCCACACCAAAATAGAGATATAATCTGAACAATGGCCATATTTTAAAAGTTGACATTTCTTTTGAAGATTAATTTATACTCTTCCTTACACAATACTCTGAAGCCTTACCTGTTGGTGGTTATATAAGAGAAAGAAGAGTGTCATAGCAAACATAATTAGTTAATAAAGGGTTGTAATAAAATACAGTTAAACTATTTGATAACTGCATTTACTCCGTTTACCTAGTTTACCCTTCTTACCCATATTAACTATATTGTTGATTTTTTTTTCGCAAAGGTTTCTATGAAAAACACATTTATATCTATAGGGTTGTTCGTGGTGGTATTTATTACGTGTGTACTTGTTGAAATCTTTTACATGTCTATTGCTTTTTAGGATAATATCACTATTGTTTGTTGATAGAATAACTATAATAATGTATCTAAATAGCTATCATAATTTTACTTTGTAGATTAAATGAAAATAGTGATTTATTTTGTTGTAATTGTTCTTATCTTGCTTGTACCCATAATTAGCATCACCTAGGATAATTCTCGTTAAGAGAACCTCTGACTATATATCACATCCTACTCAAACAACATTAAATGACCTTAAGCCCTCAAGTTCCCCTACAATAATACATAATAAATTACACATATCAAGAGACACAAATAACCAAATACTCAGAAAAATTTGACCTCCTGTAGAACATTAGAAGAATGAGCAGGAAAAATAAATCAATATACAATAAACAATTTTTAGTTATTTTTATTATTAAGCAGAATTATACACAATTCAACATTTCCTTCCTAAGATGTACTAAACTAAATGTAAATATAAATGTTATTGTTACACACAGGCAAACATTTCATTATTAAAGATACAATAAAATAAACAAATATATTATATTGGCAACTATTATGAAAATAGTTAATATATATTTATCCAAATTTAAAACAATATTCATGTAATGTCAAAGACATAATAGTATGCGTTTATTAAGTTCGATATATATATACCACTGACACTTCTGATTGACCTAGTGGTTGTTGTGACGTCATAACCCCCTATAATTGTATAATGTGGCAGCATTCACAACGGCCCCCCCGCCCCCACCCCCCCACTCACCAAAGCTTGTAGTTGTGACTTCATACCCGTCATGCGCTCGGAGCATACAATTGGCTCCACTCCGCAACACGTGCTTCCCAACTATCTCTCAGAGACGGGTCCAGCCTGGTTTACACGATCCCCTCCTGGCTCCTACCCGTCAACTGGTTAGTTATACGCTCTTGGTCAGCTCATCTTCTCCTAACTTTGACTTCCAAACTATTTCTCCTGTCCTCTCTGTGGTGGCTCCCCCTCTCTGTAAGTTATCGCAGTCCATACCTCCCCCAAAAGTGTTTCTCCTGGTTGCCAGACTGGTTACACGCAGCTCGGCCAGCATACCTTGACTTCCAAACCTGTTCTCCTGCTTTCAAAGCACTCCTTCGTCCCTTCTACGCTGTAGTTGTCTGGCAAGCCAAGCCAATTAAACCGGTTCAAAAAATTATGGGACGGGTATAAATCATCCGGGCCTTAGCTAGCTCCTCTAGAAACATAATAGTTGTTATTGTCTACGATCTCAAGTAAATAATCATCATTTTCACTCAAATTAGGAAATAAAACCTTCTTGTCATAGACAAGTATGTCTACTCGTTTTACACGCACATCCAGGAAAAATATCCTTGACAAAAACTCACATCTTTCTTTAGTTTCATATGCATTCCGATAAAACTTCTATTCATTTCCAAGATACAACTTATTCATAAAATATAACTCAATTCTAGATCAGGAGATTCAACCTCAACCGACTATAACATTTTCCGATCAAAATTCATTCTTAGTGTTCTTTCCAACAATATTTTCAAAGAGAAATACGAATTAGGCAGTTTCAAAGGAATATTTAAGCCTGTCATCGTGCCACTTGACTATAGAATATTTTCTTGACCTTAGAAACTCTAAAGTATTTTCCAAGGAAATTTCGTGCTACCAGTCGTTTCCATAGCATTTTTCATGGATATTTTAACTTAACTTAACTTAACTTAAAAACCGTGCCTATACCATTTCCCAAGGAAAATTTGAGCTTAGCCGACTCTATAGCAGTTTAGGGGAAAAATTCGATCTTATAGTGGCACCATTAGACTACAAAGCTTTTCCCAGGGAAAATTTGAAATTAAACGTCTCTATAGCATAGCAGGAAGAGGGTCTATACAAAACGTAGAGAGGAAGAGAGATATATTATAATTATTGGGATGACCCTTACGAATTTGTCAATCGAGTAAGACTCTTGCATGCATTGATGGGAGCAGGTCATTCAACGAAAGATGACGAGACTGTTTCCATTATAGAAGAATTACGTGAGGCTTGAATTATTGTCTAATCATGTCTGTCTAGGATTATTTTATACGTGAACTTCATCATCTCGCAAGACGTCGTTTTGTCAGAAGATATGTTAGCGTACGAGGATTAAATTAGTCACGACAGGCTGATCTGGTTGGAATGATATCTTACTCTTGATCGAATAAAGGATACAAGTACCTTCACAACGTTATTATCGTGTATTAGCAACATGCTTGGGCTCCACCCATCAAGGCTAAGACGGGAAGAACGTCACTACCGATATGACGAACGTCTTTAAACAGGTGACTTCAAACAGTCCACCCCCTGTACGTCCTCTGAAGACATAATGGAAGCGAGTTTTATAATGCGGATTTCAAGGCTCTCACGTTAAGAAAGAAGATAAATCATTATTCAATATACAGCAACATCAAGCCTAATGTCATCGAACGAATCAATCGAATGCTTAATAACATGATTTGGACGAGATTCCCGTCCATTGATTGATCGATATGATCTATTCTTTATTCGACAAGTGTAATCGAATAGTATATTTGACTATTAAGAAGAGACCTATAAATGTTAAGGAAGATAATATTTAACGTTCCGTCCATCTGCACGATAAAATGATCGATTTTACACCGAAGAAATTTGAAGTCAGGGATATTGTTCATATCAGTAAACATAAGAATGTTCTCGCAAAAGGGTATACGGCAAACTGGTTGGTAGAAATGTTAAAGATACGTTAAGTCGTCAAGATGAATCATAGGTCCTTTCTACTAGAAGATATGAAAAGTAAACCTATCACCAGAGGATTCCACGTCTAGGAGTTTGCGAAGAGATCACATCCTGACGTATATCTTATAGAGAAGATTATCAGACGCACAGGAGATACAGCTTACTTCAACAGGTTAGGTTTCAACTGGTGACGCAATTCATGGATCGATTTGGCCAACATTGTCTAGGGAGGGTAGAACAACTTTCCCCACTCCTCTCACTGACCTTATAAGGGTGCGCGTGAGGGGAGAGTTTCACTGTATTTATAATGTTCAGACGATTCGGGTACTGCTTGGAGGATTTTTGCGAGTAAAATTTGTGACGGTGGAATAACGTACTTCATAGATAAAGATGATCGTGGGTACAGCGAATCATGTAGAGAGAGGGTCTACCCACTGTCTGGGAAGCCATTATGTGGGAGCCCAGCCAGTCCATCGAGAGCTGCACAGATAGTTGTCTTACCTCCAAACTGAAGCATGAAAACAGCCCTGAAATACTGTTTGTGCGACAGGTATAGGGTCCCGAGGAGGACCTTCTGGATGACGACAAGATGTGAAAGGCGTTGGACCACGTCGCGAAGGGTCTAGTGCCTGCGGGAGCTCGAGAAATGTAATAGGCCTACTTCTAATGTGCATCTTGAAAGGGAGGAGAAACAAGGAGGAGAGAGTGATTATAACAATGCAACTAACATTTTCACGCTCAAACTTGTGAGGAGAATACTCCTGTCTGGGACAAACTTTTTTTCGTGAGTATATACTTCAGTTAACCGCCTCGCCACGAGGATTAAAATTTTGAAGTGGGAACAGACTGTACCATTGACAACTTTAAAAACTATATTTTTAAGAGAGATATAACCCTTTATTTTGTTTTATATTAATCTTAATCATATATCTGTACTATTTAATTAACCTCAATCCCAATCTTAAGATTTAAAGATTATTATTTATTTGAAAGATGGATGTTAAGAAGGTATATTATTTATTCACCCTCAATCCTAATACACACTCTCCATGATTTATAGCATGATCTAAATGGAGAACGAAACAACCATAATGTAAGATCATGCTCTGGATATCAGTAGGAGGGAATATAGAATGGAACTACACTTAATGCGAGAGGGTATGACATGGATGAAGGAGTGTGGAGAATAGGTGCACGTGTGCCGGGTACATAGCAGGCCTTACTGTTGTGAAGGCTGCCACTTGATACAAGTATAGAGCTTCCCACGCATGCGTCGAGAACCTGATAGGGTGGCACGACTATAGGCGTGATCGTGAGGTGACCACAGGCACATCTATTAATCAGATCAAGGGGCGGTGCTGTTGTAAAGACTTACACTTGGTTGTGTAGGGATGATTAAATTCTTACTTAGAATAGCTATGCATTATATATAAAATATAAGATATATAATATGGTGTGAGCTTGCAATTGATCTATACAGATCAAGTGGACGCCGTCATTAGCTTTGAGAGCTCGAACACACACACACACACATATATATATACATATATATATATTTATAATATATATAGAGAGAGTATGCTTTAATTAAAACAAATAAAATTAATTGTGGTTATCTGAATAAGTCTTTTTACAATATAATAAAAATCGGTATAAGGTTTGAAGATGTTTAAGATGAAAAGATTTGTTTTAATCTAACCGATAACGTTTCTTCAATACTAAAACAATTGATCCCAGAAAACTTTATACACTCATAAAACATCAACTTGCAAATAACAATACGTATAGCTCCCCACGTAAACTAAATAGCAGCCAGATCCATCCGTTTCAAGAAAACATCTTATCGTGTATCTTTATCTCGCTGAAGAAATTCTTGTTCGGTTCAATTATATTATATTTGAAGAGTGGATTAATTGTATCTTCCACAAGAGTGCGTGTCACGGCCTCCATGAAACTAGTGACGGGAAGAGAAATTATATCTTTATTTTTCAAGGCCTCCTCCTCTAGTACCAAGTCTTGCGGTCAACTTTTCTGCCATAGTACACTAAATACAATTCTTAATTTTTATGTTAGTTCAAAATGACACACAACTGTGAAATAAAAATTACTATTAATAATCAGACAATATTACTGAGGTTGTTATTACAAAAGAACACTTTTAAACAAGCATTATAACTTACAATTATTCAAATGAAAAAGAGTGGAGACACACATAAATCAACCTAGTCCGCCATCTTACCACCATCTGATCACTGTAACTAAAGATTATAAAGACCTGTATATATTGGACCATGGTCTGAATGTGATTATTTTATCGGTCTTTCTTCCAATGTGATCTGTGCTCCTTCCATTTCCAATTAAATAGTCTTATGACCGATCTTATGACTACCACATATATATCGCTATCGAGAGGTTAAAGTTATTGACAAAATAAAAGTTATCAGCCACTTTACGTTCCGTACTTTTCTCAGCTTTACACCAACCAACCTTATAGCTTTATTGGGACTTACCCTCTTCCTTGTCATTACCATCACTTCATACTTTGCCATGCTAAATTTCATTCCATACTCTTTCACTTCCTCATTCCATTCTTGTAGTTGTTCCTGTACTTCCTATTCCTTCCCCCCAATACCACCAATTAATCAGCAAACATCATGGCTTTAATTTTTTCCTCCTCGAGTTTTCTTGCCACTTTGATCATGACCATTTCCGTTACCTTTACAAATAGTAGTGGTAAAAGGGAACTCCCCGGCTTTATAGAGTAACTAACCATAAGAGCTTAGTCGTAGAGCAGGATTTTACATGTCCAGAGATCACAGTTTCAAATTATTTCACAAATCATAAAGTGAATGAAATTGAAGTTTTTCCCCCTATAAATACCTATTTATCGAAAAACATATTTGGTAGTTTAGCTTACCCAATGTTTTCATTTAAAATAACTAACAAGCTAAATCAAAAGCTTTAGGTATATTAACTTAAAATAGGTTTTTATAGGTGATTATTTAAACAAAATTTTAATGGGTTTTAGGACATAATAAATATTCCTAAATTATTTAAAATTAAATCTTATGCGCTGTGATTTTGACATTTTTTCAAAATACACATATTTTATTAATAGCATAGTTAGGCTTAATACATTAAGTGCATATTATGATCTAACTCTACACTACAAATATATTAACTACATCCTTCTCAATTTAATTTCATTTCGATTATCAGTGTTTATGGTTTGAACATTGGTTGCAACTGTGTAAACATAATATAATGATGTCCTAGAACAACACGTAGGAGATTTGTTCATAGACCTAATAAAAGGTAAAATGAAACCAGATACAACTTTTTTAGTTTAATATTATATCTAGTTTGTTTCGTAGTAAGTGGAAGAGTTTATATATAATAAATATTTTTATAAGCTTGTGTGAATCAAAAATTTTCAGTCAATTTCGAGTTGAATTGGAATCTTGGACAACTGACTCAAATTGAATTAGAATCAAAACTCATACTTAAAAGAAATTTTGAATTGTATCCAAATCGAATCTCATGCCCCAAAAATTGTTGAATTGTATCCGAATCGAACCCCAAACTCTTTTTTTCTGAATCTAGACTGATACTTATAAAATAATTGAATCGAAAATATTATATTAAAACAAGCTCAAATCAAATAATATACTTTAAGCTTTATTATTATTATTATTATAATTATTATTATTATTATTATTAATATTATTAGATGTTTTTTCTGACGAAAGTTCCATTCTTTTTGTCAGAGAACTCAGACCACCAATGCGTCCTTTCATCCGCCTCATCTTTCAACTTCCAGAATTTTCTTCTTTCCTCCATATCATCTAGTATTTGGATCCTCCTTCTTTCTAAGCTTTTATTTCCCTCAAATTTTCCTTCAATGACGTCATGCAAAATATAGTTCCTTCTTGGATGTTTCTGACCCAGTTTTCTTTGCGCCTAATAATCACATCCAATATGGTTCTCTTATCACCCACTCTTCTAAGGACTTCTTCATTTGTCACTCTGTCTGTCCCCCTAATCTTCTCGAGTCTTCTCCTACACCACATTTCAAAGTTCTACAAGTATTTCTTTTCTACATTCCTAGAAGTCCAAGTTTCTGCTCCTTCAGTGCGATGTTCCAGCATGCATTTCAACAGTTTTTTTCCTCAGTTCCAAACTCAACTTTCTGGTCAGCAGTAGCCTCTTCTTGTTGAAAGCTTCCTTGGTCATGGTGATCCTAGACCTAATTTCTTTAGTGCAGTAGACATTCTTTGTCAGCATACTTCCCAGGTACTTTAACTGCTCCATGTTTTCCAACTCCTAGTTTCCAATTTTGATTAACAGCGGCTCTTCATCTTTTAAATCACCATCACTTTTGACTTCTCAATGTTGATCTCCATGCCATATTTTCTCCCTATCTCCACTATCAGGCCCATAATTTCCTGGAACTCTTCTTTATTTTGAGCCAGCTTTGTTAGATCATCTGCATATTTTATTGTGCTGATGACGCATCCTATCCTGATATTTCCACGTCCCTCTAGACTCTAGAGGTTCCCTGACCAGCCATTCACCGTACAAGTTGAACAGACTGGGTGACAAACAGCATCCCTGTCTCACTTGTCTATCTATATCTACGCTATTGGTATCTCCATTATTCAGTCTCACCTTAACTCACTGTCCCAGGTACAGGTTTGCAATCAACCTTCTATCCCTCCAGTTAATTCCATTCTTCTTAAGTATTTTCAATCAGATTATTCCATTTCACTCTTTCGAACGCCTTTTACCAGTCATTGAAATCAATTTAGAGTTCTTCCTAGATTTCCTGCACTCTTTCTGAAATTATGATCAGCATATTGATAGCATCTCTGGTCCCTTTTCCTTTTCTGAATCCAAATTGTTCTTCTACCATCACAGTTTCTATTTTCTGTTCCAGTCCCCTGTTGAGTACTATTATTTCCACTAACCTCTCCCACGAGAGAGATGAGGCTGATGGTCCTGTGGTCACTACACTTTTTGGCTTGCTTCTTCTTTCTTCTTTATATCCACCATGGCTACGTCTAGAAAGTCCTTAGGACCATTCTCCTGTGTATTAGATCCTATTTGTAAGTTTTGTCAGAGCCATTAATCCGTTGCTTCCCAGTTCCTTCAGACGGTTAGCTGGTATCTCGTCATCTCCAGCAGCTTTCCTTCTTCACTTGTCCTTTATGGTTCTCTACACTTCATTCTTTAAAATGCTAGGTCTTTTTTCGTCTTCCTCTACCTCTTCTTCTACTTCAATCTCTAGGTTTCCTAGTCAATTTTCCTTGCCATATCGTTCTTATATTATCAATTTCCCAAATCGATATAACCTCTTTACGATCCTTCTCCATAGTGCTGTAAATCAAATTTGTGTTGAATATTCTATTGTGCTAAGCTTTTGAATCTGATTCCATAGTAAAATATTTCAAACAATTTTATATTCAATTTATAAACAATTCAGGTTCACTAACAATTATATTGTAATCAATAGACCTAACCTCAATAGGTTGAATAACATAATATAGTCTAGTCACCATGGCAACGCGTATTTTAGATCAGATATTAGATACTGAGTACTTAAACCTTCCGATAAAAATGTGATGGATAAAACATTTTACCTAACTGATAAACTCTATCTGGCAGAATTAAGATGCAGGTTTAATTCATCACATATAAAAATTTTTATCAGCCAAATTAATATTCATCTGGAAATTATAATATTACGGTCTAAAACTTCTGTGTAAATGAAATAATATGAAAAGATAAATTAACATTACAAACATTTTAAATTATAGGACAGCGTGGTTATCATCAATATATGATGATACTTATGATGGTGACTATTAGATTAAACTAATGTTTAAGGTGGAAAAGGTATAAATAATAAAAAATATATGGGTGTTTAGAGGTTACAGCCATTTTATTTAGAGTAAATAGACTAGTGATAATCTTTGTCGCTAAGTTGAAGTACTTGTCTCTGATGGAATTCCGTCTGTCTCGACATATCACGATTAAATCAGGTTATATTTATTATTATTATTATTTAGAGAATCAACATAAATGTACCATAACTATTTGGTAGCTTGGGGCTCAAATCCCTGCTAGATGAACTTTTCCCTCCGCACAATTGGAATATCCATCCTTTGCCATAGTAAGAATGCTGGTACAATCACAATTATCTTCTCGTCTCTTTCCTTCTACTTTCTTTGTTTTCTCCTAGTAATAATGCTGGTACAATCACAATCATCTTCTCGTCTCTTTCCTTCTACGTTCCTTGTTTTCTCCTATTAAGAATGCTGGTACAAACAATTATCTTCTCGTCTCTTTCCTTCTACTTTCCTTGTTTTCTCCTAGTAATAATGCTGGTACAATCACAATTATCTTCACGTCTCTTTCCTTCTACTTTCCTTGTTTTCTCCTATTAAGAATGCTGGTACAATCACAATCATCTTCTCGTCTCTTTCCTTCTACGTTCCTTGTTTTCTCCTATTAAGAATGCTGGTACAATCACAATCATCTTCTCGTTTCTTTCTTTCTACGTTCCTTGTTTTCTCCTATAATTACTATAAAGCGTTTCTTTATTTTCTATTATACCCCCTCACATTTTATGGGAACAATGGGAACAATAAATACCTGATTTTATTTTTATATTTACAGCTAAATTACGCAAATATTATGTGATGTGGATGGGTTTTTGGGATTTTATCGGCCTTCCTAAAGAAGAGTCAATCTTTTATTTTTATTGTTCTCCGTAGTTGTTGGCTTTCGAGAGGCATTTGGGGCTGGTGTAGGCTTGTGTTTCAATATCCTGAGAGAGTCTTGTTACTATTGTTGACTAACACAACGCAACTTATATAATAATATAATATTCCTCTAATGGCCAATACAGCTGTTGCTTGTTAATTTGTAAGTATTACATGCATTATCATGAACAGTATCAGATTCATGTAAAGGATAGGATTGTTTGAGGTAGTTTTTATAAAGTGCACCTACATTATTGTTAAAACTCCAGTGGGGTAAAACTACTAAAAGTGCAAGCAGCCGAGATTCGAACCTTGACCTCCTCTTCACCGATAATCCAGTCTATTGTGAGGACTACGCCCTAGATCACCTGATCATTAATGTGTGTGTGATGTTATAGTGTAATATGTTTAGTTCAGGCCGGCACTAGACACACTTCTCTCTATTATGAATCTGACGCCCTAAGCTGTGGGACCACTGATGTGGTCAATCATCACCAAAACGTAAAGTAATATAATACATCTTCACTAATTGAACAGCTGTCCTCTATGTCCCGATCTATTCTAGCACTCCCTCCCTCCTCTGTTGTTCTGAACGACATTGAAGCAATAGGAGTGATAATATGTTCAAGTTGAGTGTCTATTGTCATAAAGAGTCAACGCTTTCACCGCTGTGGTAAATGCTCGATGTACACAAAGTGGTTGCCATGGTGACATTGAATTGTTAATTATAATCTAGATTTTGCGTGGCGTTAATAGTATGGATACAAAAAAATAGAGCTAGGAATGAAGCGATAATCCGTAAATATATATGTGGGAGGCGGGGAAAAAATAAAAACAAACGAAACTAACTGAATGGTGTAATATTCAATAAGCATTCTGGATAGAGATATTAATATCAGTATAATTAATTACTTACTTCCACTCCCCACTTTGAAATAACCCATCAAATAGTAAATATAATTATTGATGTTCTTTTGGAGACCAACTTCCAGGATGCACCACCGTTCAAAGAAACCTTGGATCTCCTTAAGTTCCTATTGGTCGTTGAGCCTTTATTGTGCTTGGTCGCTTAGGCACTATGATAAAAGGATCCTTAATTCGATTATATCGTTGAATGATGACGGTCCCTCCAATCGGACCCTCGGACCCCCAAACCTCGCTTCCCTTTCTATGAGAAACTTTTCCGAGACTATTCTGAGAAACAAAACTGCAGATAATGCAAAACAGCTATTATGTGAAAATATCAGAAATGTATTCCTAAGAAACTTGAGACATGATAATTTTGAAGTAACATAATCCAGCCTTAAGAAGTTCTTATAAAGCTACATTTTAAACGTCATTTTAAGGATTTTTTCAACTGTCCATTTAAAAACATTAAATAGATGGCTCATTCGACAGGAAAAATAATAAACAACTTACGATGGTACCCATTAAATAAAATTACATAACAATAATCCGACCTTTTATCGAAATAAGATGGAAAATATTTCCTCATTCAAGAGAGTAACAAACGTATGGAGGGGGGAGGAGAGCAGACAACAGTCGGTTCAGTGGTAAAATCAGAAAGGAAAGCACTTCCGTTGTTATTCTAGCTCACAGCGATTAGAGTCGGCTGAACGAAGCAGGAGCTTCGCCTAGCCTAGCCTATGATACTAGCCCGCTCAGCTAACATGTCGGAATGTCAGGTGAAACGCATTCGAGCTTACCTCACGGCATATTTAAACATATAGGTGATTTTATTTTTTTATTATTAGTTTATTGACGTCTGATTTTTTGAATATAGCTTTATTGATTTTATTAATATAAAACTAGGAATCAAATAGCCGAAGCTATTATTTATGCTATTTAGTGAGGAATTCTCCATATAGATATCATCTTCTGAAAATTGAAAAATTACAAGCTTGTCAATCTGTTACGTCTCTTGCATACTTGATCCCGATCAGACCATTCTTCTCATGATACTGAAATCATTTCGATTATTGAATAAATCCATGAATCTGGTATTAGTCTATAGAGTATATTCTCCACCACCCTTTTTCCCATAGTCATTAGTATCATGCAGGAGGTTGCACGTGAGCTGCATCGTCTGGCGGGGCAAAGTTTTTCCAGAAGACATGTCAGTGTGCGAGGACTGAACTAACTGCTACAGGCTGATCTGGTTGAGATAATATCCTATTCTAGAATGATCAACGGTTACAAGTTCTGTTAAAGTTATTAATAGATAGGATAATAATCCGAACGGAGAGTGTACCGTGCTAATTGAAATTAGCCCACAAACTTAATTATCTCACCCCCCCAATCGACTCTGCAAGAACAGTGGATGAGATTGGACTTACCATGGCCTAGTCGATGTGGTCGTTGTTTTGTGTGATCGTCGTTGATGGGCCACATTTATCTCTACTAGAATGATAACTCAAGGGAAAATATTGAAATAAATTATTTCTAGTTTTGGTTATCTCATCATCTGTTCTTCACGCATGCGCCGATACCCGCTTCAGGCATCCACCCCTCCGAGCGCTCTCATTCCAAGACGTGATTAGTCCACCCCCCTTCTCTTCCTATCCTAGTCGGGTGTCAATCGAGGAGCCTATTTAAGTGATGTATAACCTAAAATAGACGCAGAACTATATTCATCGCTCAGCAGAACGTATTAAAAGCTTCGTGTTTCTCCGTTTATACTACCAGTAACAAGAGTTATCAACTTCACGCGACGCTATGGCGTTAGACTCACCCGTGGCCAGGGTCAGCGCCAGGTAGCATCCCGCCACTTGGAGGAAATTCAACCAGAGAACTACGAGGTCTGTCTACTCGGCTTAGAGCGATGGTCCGTTTGTTAGCGCACAAGCATTACAGTCGCTCTAGGGATTTTAGGATTATATCTACCAGTCACATTCTGAGTATGATTAGTTTACCCTAGCCAAGAAGTTGGCTTTACTTTGCTATCTAGTAATCACATAGCTACCTATATATTTTGTTTAGATTGTTATTGATATTTAATAGTTTTTTATGTCTAATTGTATCTATAACATAACTGTGGGTCATTTGGATTCCTCCGAACAAAACCTGTTTGCTATGGCAGTGTACACCTTGTAGGTCTAGTTTGACCTGTTCAGCTTCGTGCCTCTTCATAAGTCGGCTAGTGCTATTAGGATGAACAGTTGACTGTATATTGAGTAGACACAGCTAACTAACTTAGGATCCCCCTCTAATGACTTAGCCATTACTTAATAGTCGCTTAGCGACGCCTTGTTGCTTGTTTTGTCATTTACTAGGCCTAGCCACTCTCAAGAATTTTTTTTGCTAGAATGAGACTCTCAGTTTTCCTTTTTACTGGGGGAATGTCAGCACCAGGAACTTTGGAGATATCTATTAGAAGTTCATGGCCTAATTAGGCCTTTGCCCTAGTCAATTGCCTCGTATTCTCTTTGTCTATGACCATTCCCTATTTTACCTATTTGCCAGATATATCCAAGCTTGGCCTCTCAAGGCACTTGTAAATGTCTGTATTTAAAACCACTTAGACTGGTTCCTTAAGATACTTCGAAAGAATGCGACCGCGTTCTAATGTATACATTTCTTTCAAGTTTTGATAAGGGGGCATTTCAGAGAAGTTATGATTTTGTCAGTGCTGTCCTAATTGGGACATATCTATCCCTAGTGTATGGGATATAGTTTGCTGTCCCTACCAGTGGTCTTGACGTTCTCGCTGTATATAGACAAACTCATAGGGTCTTGTAGTATTATGGTGGTAGTTGCCTATTCCCCAAGGTATATATATATATAAAGGAGAGTTAGAGCTACATGAGTTTTCATTGGAATTAATAGGATGGTGAATAGACTTTTTGTGGCTATCTACTTACAACCTTGTCTTTTATAAGCATTAAGCTAAATAAGCTAACTTATTGCTAAGTTATATCTACCAGTTTAAAATCTTTGAAAATATGCTAGTAGCCTTGTTCCCCTTGTTGTAGGTTTCCACTACTCTATATTGACCACCTAATTTTGTTTATTATATGATTCTAATTTTAACTAATAGAACTCCATTAATAAGTATTAACTTAATAAGGCTGTTCGTGACGAGCCTGATAAATTGTTCATCATAGCTTACCTTCGCTACTGCTTACTCTATTTACTATTTATTGTATTATGTTGTATATTCAGAGAATACACCACGACACCCACTTATATGCAAACTACATTTATATGTAAACTATTATGAGTTAGATAAATTATTGTATGCCATGTACTTGTTCTTTCAATCATAATCAATGTCAATAGAATGGCGCGTTGATTAAAAAATTATCATTGGTATGGTGAACAACCGTTCTTAGGGGTATATTTTAACTATATTTAATATAATAGTACTAAAAAATATAATTCAATTTATTGGTTTAGTATATATATATATATATATAATTGAGATGGAATAAATAGATATGCGTACAATATTTAAAACGTTACCACAACAAAGTGTGAATTAACGTAGGGGAAAGTTGCCTATATTGTACCACTTTTTAAATTTTAATTTTTATTTGCCATAAATACTAACCTATGATATTAAGTGTATTTTTACACAAACCTGTACTTATTTGCTGATATATTTCTACTGTTTCAAGCTCAAAAGGATGTAATTTGAAATAAATACAGCGATTTTTCTAACTGGCTGCAATCGGTACGATATAGGAAACAGGTTTCCTAAATTGTACCACCCATGTCCTAAATCGTACCACTACAGTATTTATTAGGAAGAAGCTACTAATAGAAATATAATATTATACTACATTGTAATGTGATTCTTCGGACGAAAACTAATTGGATCGGACACATTCTTAGGAGGCACTATCTTCTGCATGACATCATTGAAGGCAAGGTTGAGGGAAAGAGAAGCTTAGGAAGAAGAAGGTTTCAAATATTGGATGACTTTAGGGAAGGAAGAAAATGCTGGGAGCTAAAGGAAGAGGTGGAGGACAGGACGCATTGGCAGTCTAAGTTCACTGACAAAATAATTAATCTGTCATGTGACAGAACACCTATTAATAATCACAGTACAGAGGTATGTTTTAGTATTTAAATGTTTATCAAAACTTTTTCTATTTGCAGTCCATACAAATAAACTGTTTTAATCCTGACTTGACCCCTGCACATCTTTCATGCACCCAGGACCAGCATACCAAACACTGCACCATGTCCTCAACAGAATGATCTTCACATACGGAACAAAACCATTCTTCTTGCTGGATTTCAATACTAACATCAGTTTGTGTTGAAGTAGATGGTAGGCTTTCTCCGTTGGTTTGCAGATCTGCTTTTTCTAAATTACTCCACACAGATGAAACATTTTTCTTAGCATTGGCTACTTCTTTTTTTATCTTGGGCTTTGCCAGTCTCAATTCATTTGCTTTGGCCTTCTCTATTTTCATTTTCAACTGTTTTACTTTGGCCTGTGCCATTTGCAATTCTTTTGCTGTTTGCAAATCATTCTTGTATGGACTGCTTGTTAGCACAATAGCTCGTTGTAGGCCTTTGTTTGTCAACCCACCTCGTTTTGACACTTTTTTTTGGGTGGGTTTGGGAATTGGTGAGATATCTTCAATTGACACATTAAGTTGAGAGGTGTTGGCTGGTCCAGCCTTTGGCTTTACTGCAACATCCGGTCGGTCATTGGTTTCATCTGCAGTAGGTGCAGTGGGTGGTCCATTGGTGACATCTTTAGTAAGTGGTGCATCTACATTGGTATCTTCTGAAGGCTCAAGATATTCAGCTGGTAAAAAGTCAGAGTCTTTAAACACATTACGGTCAACTGGCCAGACTCCACATCCACGGAATCCATTAATGGAATTCTCAACTGTCACTGCCCTTGCATAGGCTTCTGCCACAAGTTGAGTCACCTGGTATTGTGTAACACACAGTCCTGGATTGGTACGAAGCCATTTTTCAACCACTTGTGTGTAGAACCCTTTCAGTGGTTTAAAAAACGACTTGTCTAATGGCTGAACCCGATGCGTTGTGTGGCCAGGCAACTGCAACATAATTACTCCGGCTTCTATTGCTATATCCAAAGCTTCCAAGTTTTTTGAATGTGTTGTGTGGCCGTCTAGAACTAAGAGAATTTTATTATCGTTGTTTGGTTTGACGGCAGCAATAAAATGTTTTAGCCACTGGATGAAGAGGTCACTGTTTATGAAGCCTGTTTCAGAAACCTCAGGTGGAGCCCCAACTTTTAATTCATTAGCCATTCTCATGCGCTTAAAAATTAACATGGGAGGGACATAGTCTAAGTAGCGCTTGAGAGTTGGCTTTGAAATACCGTATTGGCGACAGCATTCATTAAAACCCATGGCCCCATTTCTATAACCTGCCAGGGTCACGTTCCATATCCGATTCACTCCAAGCTCCATATTTTGCCTTCGTCATTCTGTAACACACACGGACACTCGCGTTATTTATGTTTATCGTGGTGTTTAATAAAAGTTTGGTAAAAAATAGCAAATATGGAACAAGGAAGATTATAGGCCCCCAATTCGTACCGGTACGAATTAGGAACCCACTTGTGGTACGATTTAGGCAACATCCTGGAGCTTTAAACATAACCTTATTTATAACCTCAAACTATCGCTACGATAAGAATAAACCATAGGTTTCTTGTAGAATTGGTTATATTACAATAATATATTCATGAAAACAAGTAAAACATACCTTCGGGTTCAGTATTTCCTTAGATACAAAGTCCAAAAATTACATCCAGATCCACTGAAACTAAATAACATTAATAAAAGCGTTCAACGTGGTCATACCAGTGTAATATTTTCGCGGGCTACTTAAAACAATGGGAGGTTCAAAACATAACCCCTAGAGCACTCTACCATAATCATTTCCCAGAAAATCAATGGTGGTACGATTTAGGTGGTGGTACAATATAGGCAACTTTCCCCTATTTATAGAACTCATTAAATAATTGTAGGTTTGGCACATGGAGTAATGTGCAGGGCTATGAATTATAAACACATACTGTTAAAAAGTCATTCAACACGTTAAAATTGCGACAGATAAAGTTATAAATTAGGTTGCATTGAACTTTAGAAAAAGTTAGATGTTATAGTCAAAATATTAATATTAAAATATATAATAATCACAGTGATATATTTTATAAGTCAAAATTGATGATGCTGGAATAAACGTTAAAGAGAAAAGGTAATAAAGCTTTTGATTGAAAATACAAGAGAAGTACAGGGTGGGGCGGAAACAATTAGACAATCTATGCTGAGGAAATTGATAGACAACCTGCTGAGGTTTGTCTGACGTCCGATAGTGCTCATCTCAGTGACATTATCTTCAAAAAGTGAAAATGTGTAATTTGTAGTTTGCTTTTATCTAGCTAGTGAATATTTACTTTTAATTTAGAGTGTTAATTTTCATGTTACTAACTGTACAATTGTCTCAGCCTTACCCTGTATAATCACTATCTGTATAAAACTCCATGTTCCTTGAAAGGATCTGATGATTGAAATGGTTTTTACAAAACATGATTATTTTATAGTAATATTTGGCCTTGTGTTTAAAACGTGTCTTCTCCAAGATTCGATCCAATTCTCTTTTAAAATTGTCACATAAAAGCGTTTTATTATTTCATATAACTGAAGTATATAGCCACACACCAATTCATTTATCGTTATTACTTCATTTTAAAATCTTGAATAGCCAGAGTCGTATTTTCTCAACCGTAAGATCGTCATGTTTTATTCATCAAGAGAATGAACACGTTGCTACTTTACCTCGACAATTTTTTTTATTCATGCTTCCGTTTTATTTTTCCAACTTTCGAGATATGAGCTTGTAATATTTTTTTTATTACAATCTATAATTTATGTGAATTTTATATTTGATAAATATACATTTAGTTTTTTTTTTCGAAATCGTTTTAACACAAGGGTTAGGGTTATATGAAAGCTTAGACATTGGAGTAGGAATGAGAAAGGTATAATTTAGAGAAAAGAAGCCCGCATTTTCATGAAAAAAGAGTGTAACCCTTAGTTTTTCCAACCGGGATTTGAGCCCGACCTTCCCATCAATGGCACACCAGACTAGAGCAGGTAGGATGCCTTAGACCACGTGATCACCGGTATGTGAAAAACTGAATATTACTAATAATTATATCAACAATATACATTGAAAATACCAACTGTATATGACAGAAAATATTATTTGTACAGATTTACAACTAAAACAAGGCTGAAAGCACAGAGTCTTAAGTTTGTGTTTGATTATGATTAGATACACAAGTGATGTTTCTTTTACAAAATGTGGTATTCATCCATATTTTCTCGAAAGCTTTAGTCTGTTTCATCCACCGGCTTACCAAGCCTGTCGTGACCACAGCTGAGTAGTGATAGGTCCTTAGGTTGATCTTCTCTTGGTGGAAACATTCCCTAACAGAGGCTACGGGTGCTGACGATGACTTAGCTCATCGTTACCAACCCTCTCACTCCCAGCTCAACCAGCTGAGATACAACTGGCCAGACCCTGTTTCAAGCTTGCTGACCAGTCTATCAACCCTCTAACTCCCAGACAAGTGACCAGACCCTGTTCCAAGCTTGCTGACTGGTCTATCAACCCTCTAACTCCCAGACAACTGGCCAGACCCTGTTCCAAGCTTGCTGACCAGTCTATCAACCCTCTAACTCCCAGCCAACTGGCCAAACCCTGTTCCAAGCTTGCTGACCAGTCTATCAACCCTTACACTCCCAGACAACTGGCCAGGCCCTGTTCCAAGCTTGCTGACCAGTATATCAACCCTCTAACTCCTAGACAACTGGCCAGACCCTGTTCCAAGCTTGCTGAACCAGTATATCAACCCTCTAACTCTCAGCCAACTGGCCAGACCCTGTTCCAAGCTTGCTGACTGGTCTATCAACCCTCTAACTCCCAGCCAACTGGCCAGACCCTGATCCAAGCTTGCTGACCAGTCTATCAACCCTCTCACTCCCAGACAAGTGACCAGACCCTGTTCCAAGCTTGCTGACCAGTATATCAACCCTCTAACTCCTAGACAACTGGCCAGACCCTGTTCCAAGCTTGCTGAACCAGTATATCAACCCTCTAACTCCTAGACAACTGGCCAGACCCTGTTCCAAGCGTGCTGACCAGTCTATCAACCCTCTAACTCCTAGACAAGTGACCAGACCCTGTTCCAAGCTTGCTGACCAGTCTATCAACCCTTACACTCCCAGCCAAGTGACCAGACCATGTTCCAAGCTTGCTGACCAGTCTATCAACCCTCTAACTCTCAGCCAACTGGCCAGACCCCGTTCCAAGCTTGCTGACTGGTCTATCAACCCTCTAACTCCTAGACAACTGGCCAGACCCTGTTCCAAGCTTGCTGACCAATCTCCTGTCTCTCATCTGCACCTGACCTGGTTTCTGCTGGGTTCACCCAACCTCCATCAGGTTACTCAGATCCTGGACACACCACTCGCTGAGAGGAGAGGAATGGAAGCAATTAAAGGAGGAACAGTGGTGGAAGGATAGAAGAGGATGGAGGCATTTTACTAAACTGACCCTGTCACTGGCTGCAAAGAGTTGATGATGATGATGGTGATGAGTACTCATTCATATATATACAAAGGAATACTTGTTTAGTTTTTATAGGTTTATCATATTTTCTCATAGTAGTAAAAATGGAATATTTTAGAAGTACTCGGTAGACGGTAGCCAGAACTAACATTAAAATTCAGGACTCATGATTTCAATTCTAAAGTTGCTGTCTTATTAAAATGTTGTAAAACTTTCATGAATACGTTTTAGAGGACAGCTCTTTTGATATTAGAATCGCGTGGGAAGATATATTTAGAACACGTGTGTCCATCTAGAAGTTCACGCGCAAAATGATGCCCGATATATTATTTTTAGTGATAGAACATTGCTTATCTAACGGTTGATATATTAGTAAGTATGCAAATAATGGCATAGTATAAAATAAGTAATAAAATGAAACACTTCATTAATAATGTTGTGTTTAGCCTGGTCATCGTAGACAGTCATATTAGAACTTGTTTTTCTATTTACGGTTCACTTCCTGTTTGGGCTTTACACAAATATTAATCTTTTCAATGTGATAGGGATGACAATAAGTTGAATATGAAGTACTTAGGAAAATATTTTGTCTAAAAAGGGATGAAAATAATTAAAAACGGAGGAAGGAAGCCACATACCCTATATTCCTCACCAGACATTGTTAGGGTAGTAAAATCTCGAAGATTACGGTGGGAAAGACATGCAGCGTGAATGGAAGATTCTAGAACCTTGTTTTGGGTATTGGCTGGCAAACCTAATGGTAGGAGACCATTGGGAAGACCTAGACGTGGATGTGAGGATAGCAATAGAATGGACCTGAATGATATAGGGTGTAATGAGGTGGACTAAATGGAACTAGTTCAAGATAGGGATGGGTGGCTTACCTTTGTAAGTGCGATAGTGAACTTTTTGAGTTCCTAATTCCATTGAGTAAATAGTGTGGTAAGGATTGAATCTCAAAGGAAACTAACATTGAGGTAGGGGTGAACATTTTCAAATGAAAAAGAAAGTACTTTTTTTTGAAATTTTAAAATGGGATTCTGCAAAAAAAAAAAAAAAAAAAGGGAAGNCTTATCTATATATTAAGAAAATTAAGAGTTTTTCTGTGATGAACATGGTGCGATAGCTACCCGAGATATCTCTGCTCGAAAATGTGCACGTCGACACTAGAATTTTAAATTTGGATTTAATTTTCTATAATCAACTGAAATACGAAAAAATGAAGATTAGATAGATTAGTAATATTCAGTTCAATCAGTTGTGGAATGTGGGCTACGGTAGTGGTTACCTTTAGTGTTCGTAAAGTTTAAAGAAATATATATTTATGTATAGCTTGAAGGTCATTGGTTTTATAAAAATATGTTTCGAATAAAATGTTTGTATTATAAATAGGTATATATATTTGTAATGATAAGTAGTTTCATATCTCAAATAGTTTCGGAGATATGATAAAAAATGATAATTTACGCTTCAGACCGGAACCCTTAAAGCCATTTTGACGAAATATTGAGAGTAGCCATTTTGTTTGTAATATTTATAAATGTTTAGAAATGAAATTTAATCAAAATCGTTAGAGCCGATTTTGAGAAAATCGACTTTTTCTCTTTTTTCCCTTCAGTAAACTACCCTTAATTTTAGGGGTAAATATCCAATTCCAAAAATACCTCGGGGCAACACTATGAAAACCCTAGACATCAAGTTTTAGCCCGATCGGTAAAATAGTTTAGGCTCTTGTCCAAGGTACAGACAGACAGACGGAAATTCAAAAACAACTTTTTCGGATTCAGGGGGTCATGAAACTTCAAGATTCATTAAAATCTCGAGTTTGATTTTTTTACGATCACAATACTTTCTCTACCTGTAAGATAGCAAGAAAGTAAAAATCAAACCTGAAATATTGATGGATGTAGACGTCTCATGACCCCCCAAACCCTTAAAAATGATCTTTGCAATGCCGTTTGTCTGTGTGTCTATTAAAACTTAAAATTAAGAGTAGTTTCATCACCTAAAATTTTTTATTTTAGCTTAAAATTGATGAAAACAAATTCTTTCTACTAATACTATGCTACTTAATTTTTCGAAAAAGCTGTAGTTGGCGCAGTATAGAGGCTGGCATTAGATGGTGGATACTGTCGAGCAGCGCATAATTCGTTTCTCGCGCTCTTGTTCAGTAAATAGCTAACAAACGGACAAGTTTTCACTAAAAATGATTATAACTGAAGTTATAGAGCGAGAAATTTTCTATCAGAATAATTAAAAAGGATGTTTTAGAAATATTTTTTCAGGTCTTTTAGGATGATTTGGTTAATAAGTCAAATCTTGAATATGTTCAAATTTATAAATATTTCTTAAATATGTGTTTGTATAATTATATATAAAAATATGTATAAAATATACATATCCACACACATATATATACATATAATATTTATGTATATATATACTATAAATATACACATATAAATTGATAGAAACAAAAATAATACAAAAATATTTATTTACAAAGCCCATATTTTTATATGTACATTTATTCTTCTAGTTCTAATTATTTTGTTGAAGAGTTTTTTAGAAACAAATTCATCGTAATCATACACTTTTCCGAACCACCCATGAGGTAGAGATATAGGCACGTTAAGAAAAATGCATTTCTAATGGAGCTATAGCACTATGCTATTATTTCACATAAATTATGAACTGTCTAAGTTAACGGTTTCTGTATGATCGTCGGCTTGGTAAAACATCCAAACAGATGATCACCTGTGTATACAACCGAAGCACTAGAACCAACCATCGTGATGAAGACTTTCTTATATGCTGCAAATTAAGGTACGACAAGCAGTGTGGCTGCGTAAAAGCGGACTCACGCTGTTCAACCATGTGCACCAACTGTCAAGGACAAGGATGTCTCAATTCTGGAGTTGTAGACTAAACCACCTGATGATTTCGACATGACTGACGAAGAGGACGATTTTATCGATTAAATACGCCCTCGACAAATACCCGTAGATAATAATGAAAATACCCGTCTCGGTGGCGTAGTTAACTAACGCGCTGGTTTCGTGTTGAGCCTGACTGTCGAGGACGGGGAGATCAAGGTTCGAATCTCACTCAGGTGAACCGGGGGGTCGTTTTTGCTAAATGGTTTTCCACTCTCCCTACGTGCAAATGCGTGTTCACTACGCTATATTCAACCTTGATATTATAAACGGTAAATGTCTTAGATAATTGCTATTTTAAGTAACAGCTTTCATGGTTTCCCTAATTAGTTTTAAACTACAGTATACTAATTTCTTAAACCAAAGAATGATAAAAATCAAACTTTGTTCAGGTCATTGTTCCAGTGATAAGTTTCCTGTTCATTTATTTTGTAGTAATAAAATAAACAAACTATTCAGCAACTAAGGACTGGTATTATGACACCGGATATATATTTTTATCGGGAGGTTAAAGTTAGCGACCAGATAAAGGTTATCAGCTAATTTAATACTGCACGCGTATTATGAACTGAATTTATCTGCCGGATAGCTATCTGAAGGATAAATATATTTTTATGCAGAAAACGCAAGGTTGGTACTGTTTTTACTGGTGCGCGCATGCGTATAATTTCTACTGCTACCGCTACAACCTGGAAAGTGGCTACAACGCTCAACATTTGTTAAATAATGGTGGCTAAATGAGTGTGAGTAAACAGATGGCGTCACGTGGGCGCAGAAGCTAAGATGTCTTGCAAGTACTATTTCGGTGTCTGCCAAAATGTGGCCAGTAATTTGGTACAACATTTACAAAATTTCATTTATTGTACTCACATTTTGATAATTTGTCTTTATATAAACATAACTCTACAAATAGCTTGTCAGTTTATATAAAAGTGAGAGTTAAATGTTCTAACTTTATATAGTTAGAGCCCGGGCCTGTGCTTACTAAACACGTGAACCAAGATTTTAACCTAAAAAACAGATTCTGATAGACGAAACCTCATGAAAAACAACGCGTCGCTATGGCAACAACAATTTCAACTTTCAGATAAAAGTTATCAGGTATTTAAACCTCTCGATAAAAATTTGATGGATAGTTACATTTTAACTGGTGGATAAATGCTATCTGGCAGTCATAAGACGCATTTTTAACTTATCGACCGGATAGAAATATTTATCTGCCTGATTAGTATTTATCCAGGAATCATAAGACTGGCCCTAAGACCGATAACTATTATCTTATTAATTTTAATTTTCGCTCACTTTGTTTATAGAATAGTTATTATTATAATTAGCACAGGCTCTTCCTATCGTAAACGTGACGTAATTGTTATTTCGCTATCGGGTGTGTAGCCTCTAGGAAACAAATAACTTTGAAACAAAATTTGTGGTAAATATTTTTCATTATTTTAATCATTGTAAGTACGTATATATTCACTGTTCAAGATATGCAAACAAAATCGCACTATACAATCATGTAATTCTAAGGAATATTTCTTATAACGGGCCGTTTTTTTCATAGATTAACGTTAAAATCGGCAAAAGCAACAATATTTCCGCCTTCATTTTAATATTTACATCTTTTCAAATTGGTGTTGTTTTAAAGTCTAGTTTTAAATCCCATTGTTAAATATGACCGGTTTACAGATTGTTCATTCAATCTAAACAATGAGCTTTATACCAACTGGTAAACTGTAGTTCTACAGAACTAAGGGTACCGGTTTTTATTACTGGCATTACCTAACATGTATTATTGATGAAATTGAAACGATTTAAAATAGATCGCGAGTAGAATAGATGTCACGTATTATCAAAAAATTAAATTTGTTTAAGGTCAAGTGCTGATAAAAACCAAAGACTTATAAAAGTTCACGATAAATATGCTAAGTACAAATTATTATTTTACTAAAACATTATTTGAACAGCGGGAAGGAGAGTTGTTGGTAGTTGGATAGTAAACTAATAATACAAATTTTAAATAACTATTTTACAATTATTCAATCTCATGTTAAAACTTACAGTTAAGTTGGACCTCTTCCTTCTTCCATTCTGTAAGACCCTGGTGTCTGTCGCTGGAATTAACATGAGGATCTGTTCAGAGTTCACAGAGTCTCTGCTAGATGTCGCCACCTGTGGGGCCTCCATAGAGCTCTTTACAAAACTGGTTTCATTGTTGTTAGACTGGATCAAGATGTGGCAAGCCTGCGTTCCTATTTGATATAAACCTTCTTGAAGAGTACGAGTTGAATTGGATTCTTGAACATTCCCAAATTTAAAACCAGTCCAAAGAAGAGGCATTTTAAGATTTGTTTTAAAAAACAACGGTGCCTCTTCTAATATCTAAAACAAAATAAGACATGACTGAAATTTCCGTTATTAAGTTTTCCACATTTACTTAATAACAATATTTAATTTACTTATTCTACTTTATGTATATGACTTAGCCCTATGATAAATATATCAAATACGTAAATAGTCGTACACAAATAAATTCCTAACAAATAATAGAGTTTAATAAACTAACTTTTAAGAAACACATTTCTAAAAATTAAAGTGTTACCATTCTATTCGTTCGGCGATTTAATAATGACTTACCATTGATTTTTGATATTGAGGATGATATATTTATTTACAACTATTATTGTTAGAACATTATTCTAAAATGGGTAGTTTCGAGTTATTATAATAATTATTATTGTATTTAATAATATTTTATTAAATCGACTTAATCAAATTTACTATGTGATTTGTCTTATTTTTATAAACCAGCTTTAATATTAAAATTACTATACATAGCCAAATTAAAAAACACTTTTTTCACAAAAATAATTTTGAATGTACACTTCGTCTACTCAGAATAGTCTTACCCTGGCTGACTATAATTATGGCCCTATCCTAAAATCTATGCCATAGTAGAACAATTCAAGGTAAGCTTTTTTTTTTCAGTTCAAATGAAAGCTTCACATTATATTAACTTTGGCACACATTTTAATCAATATTTTTGGCTATACAGATAAAATAGTGTTTTATAGCCCATTTAAATATATAAATATATATGTATTTAAATATTCTATGAACTAAAATATTCAAATAGCTCTCTCTCTCTCTATATATATATATAGATATAGATATATATATATATAGATAGATAGATATATATATATATATAGCTCTCTCTCTCTATATAGATATAGATATATATATATATAGATAGATAGATATATATATATATATATAGCTCTCTCTCTCTCTATATATATATATCTATCTATCTATATATATATATATCTTCTATATCTATCTATCTATATATATATATAGAGAGAGAGAGAGAGCTATTTGCATATTTTAGTTCAGATGGAAAAATAAATTGCCTTATTAAAAAATGTTAATTTTGATATTTTAAATCTAAATAATGAAAATGTTGGTAAATTGTTATGCTTTAAAAAAATTGCTAAAATTTCTATGTTGTAAATTCAAATATAATGTTATAATTTTCCTGATTAGGTTGATTTTTCACTGAGAATAATTAATAGAACTTATTATGAAAATCTATAAAGTAGTATTTATTAACCTACCACTATTCCATAAAAAAGAACTGTAGCTTGACTTTCAGGTTGTGTTTGTGTACGCTCTCTATTTCAACAACGTTTTGTGTTCAATGTTTTTGTCACAGTTTATCTTTTCAAATAGCAATTTACATCTTTTTCTGGGCAACAATTTTGATCCAAATATAAATAATAATGAACTGCTATGTTGTCCACATAATCTAAGGTGTCATTATCGTCTTAGAGACTAGACTGGCAATGAGAGTTTGAATCCCGGTTGGGTGTATTGAGGGTGTTTTTTCCAAGATAGTTTTTACTATCCACCCACACAAATACAGGCACACTTCCTCTAAATTCAACCTTCCTTTCATCCCTAACTCATTAGCGTAATTAGTACATATGCGTATAACTTGAAAAGGTAGTAAGAAACTGAATAGTAAGAATTCCGTTTATGCTTGACATTTAAAAAAATTATTTAATGAATATCTGAACCATTATTATAACTTATGGTGAATATTTTCTAGATATCAAATTATATAAAATAAATTTTATATATCAAATTATATATTATATTTTTCAAAATGTAGTAGAAAAAATAATTTATTATTGATATGTATAGATTTAATCATACCTCGAATTCCTATACTTCCGCATTCAGACCTTCTTTGGTGGACAAGAGAAGAAAATGTAAATATTCAACTAGTCTGATTATTTTGATTGATAGGAAATTCAGGGTTCGACTCCCAACTTTATGTAATAATGGAAGATTTCATTAAAAGGATTCCAACTCTTCCTCTCTGCAAATGCTTCTATATTTTCTTTAAATTCTCACGCCCTCAGCCCTCATCCATACATTGTTAATACAATTAAAATGTGTATGGTTTGAAATGGAAGTAATAAGTGTTGAAAAACAGCCAGTCAACACCTAGTCGCTCAGGCTTTGAAGATTTAAAACTACATAAACAAGATAATTCAAATTATTAAATAAATATCATGATTTACTCGATTGGTTTAAGACTGCAGCTATTCCCTGGTAAAGTCATGTTGAATTGTTGTAAGCAACATTATTTAAATCTGTTAGTGGTTTACGGGGTGGAATGAAATAGGGAGGATCAACACGTTGATTAAAAAAATATTTTTACTAAATCATCTATAATATATTCTATCTAATCTTTTAGTAGGGCTAGTTGTTACAACACACATCTATATATTTTACTATTTTTAAAGTTTGTGCTTTAGGGCAGGTCTTACCTAGTTATTTTTGGGTTGAATGGTTGAGGAGTAAAAGGGCGGTGAGGGGTTTCTTCCAATGGCTCGTGATGTATTCTTCAAATTGAATTATCAATGTTCTTTTCTATTAAATATTTTATAAAGCTTTTTAAAGTTTCTAAATATATAATTTGTGTTGTATCTATTTGAAAATGTTAAGGACTCCAATATGCTATAAGCCTAGACTTTGATGAGGAAGATACATTAAATTACTTTACATACTTTTGGAATAAGGGGGTTGAAACCCCCTTGCTTTGTTAAGGACCTAGAATTCTAATTTCTCCTTTACATTAGAGGATTATTTTTTTAACTATTTAATTATACATGTGTGATATATCTTATTTTATTTTTGTATTAATCATTTAGATAAATTACCAAAATCATTAATGCATTGATACAAATGTGGCTCTCTTTGTTTCATTTTTCTGAGTAAAACACCTCACTATTTCTTTTTAAATTGATACCATCCAATACGGCCTCATGCACAAGACAAACTGTAATGTGGTCTAGTCGTTTCTGTGTTATATTTGATATTAAGTATGATTTATCACAACTTGTGAATGTGAGGAATGCCAGGCCTCCACCGTGGTTCGGATCCCACTTTAAACTGTAAGTCCTACATTTCATCTCTCGATCAGCATTGCTAACTGTCTAGCTCATACCATAGATTTTTTTAAATTCCTGATTTGTTGAATCTATTATTCAAACTACGTAACGCAGTGTAGACTATATCGTAATATTCATGTCTATAGTATTCTTCAGCAGATGTACAGTACATACAGTCTTGAGCTGGACCATAAAATTCTTGTGCAGATGTACTGTAAGTACAGTAACTATATGAATTGCTTAACACAGAAAGGAAATATTTCCACAAAATTATATAGATCGATTTATTTACTATTTCATCGCCTTTTTGTGCATATACATTCTTTACTGACAAAAGGAAACGTCCTATAAAATATTATTGTGTGACATCACTTTAAAAATAACATTTACCTCAGACATGGAACAAATTCTGGATTGTAAGAAAGTTTTGGTTTCTCCTGTAAAACCTTGATTTTTAAACATGTTTCCTTTCTGCAGTTAGCAATTCATATTTGCTTGAGGTGGACCATAAAATATCTTTGGTGAATTCTGAGCTCTTGGGACAACAATACTTGGTCGTATATCATCCACCTTTGCTTTGAAAAGTGTGAACAATCTTGAAAATTGCTCATCTTTTGTCAAAGCCGCGATGAGTTTTGAAACCGCGTTAACTGATTTTAATAAGACAGAAACTATTTTACTTCTATCTTACAGTCCCATGCCAAAACTTTCAAAATGAGCTATTATTTATCCACCCAACACAAATTATAGCTATGAAGTTTCCAATGGTTTAGTGCTAGTAAAAAAGGTACTTTGGTGCTCAATCTCACAATTTGAAGTAACTACTAAATTGAAAATCAATCAAATTGGGAATTTAAGCTTAACATTTATAATATGTTTTGATGCTCTTACAGATACAACATATCTATAATAGTTATTAAATTCAATTTTATTCATTTCTCTTGTGCTCAAGAACAGCTTTGTCGCAGAAATGACATGATTTTGACTCCACAACCAACTGATGATACAGCAACCAGATTTGAACGAATGGTAATGGATCTCATTGCCTCAAAGGTGGACCATTTAGTTGGAGGAACATTAATGATGCAACATAATTAATAAGCTGATATCAGCGTCATGGAGCAATTAATAAGTTAATTACTCTAAGACAACGTTAGCACTCAGAAGGACTAGAATGAATTTAATTCAAGCAATCTTCCAGAAGTTTGAGACTCTAGATTCTAGAAGCGTCATAATTCACAGTCAACGGATTCCATAAATATTTTAAAATCCTTTCTTTTTATCTCTGTTCTGAAGCGGCTGCAAAGGTTGTTTATGAATTCCTTTCCATATGTCACTTCCTTATTAGGCCTATACTCATTCAGAAATCTGAGGTCAGTATTTCAAAATCCTTCATAATTTTGGAATATTCTTCTTTACAAACGTCAATCTCTTTAATTTCCCAGCTTGGAATAGCTGTGAAGCATCTAGTTCTTAAATGAGTTATATGGTTGCTCAAGAATTACAATTAGTTCTATTGAATGATTGGTGTCGTGGATTTTCAGTAATCTCCACGCTATGGAATCACCAACTTCAGATGTATATACATTATTTTTAAATTTCCTTCTGATCTAGACTTCATTGATTCAATAATTCATAATGTACACATATTTTACTTTATAAAGCACCGGGGTGGTGCCCCAGCTGATATAAAAGTGCCACGCTAAACGGCCATGGCTCGAAAATAGCTCTAGCCGTTCCAATCTTAAAACTATGAATTAAGTCATCAGCAAGTGCTTGACTATTCTCCCTCAAATCTATGAGTGTTTTCAATATAAACTCATATTTTTTAACTATTTCCTGTATCTGATATTTTCTGAAGGTCCAACGGCCCGGGTAAAGCGGCTTTAATTTAGAAAAGTTTTTCACTGGTCTATTTTTATGGTCTTCTTGTCAAAATTCGACTTTTAACTTTAGTGTTGCATTTTGTTCCCTTAGACGTTTGTAAACTATCACGTACAATCTTTTACTCGGCTTCTTTGACACTGGACAAGGTTTCCTTTTTTGGAGATTTTAAATGTTGCTGACTCAATACATCTTGCATGTGAGCAGAATATTCCTAATTTATTTTAAATCTTTCAATCTTTTCCAGTTTTTGAAATCTTTTTCTGCAAATACAGGAACCATTATAGCCGCTAAAGTTTTATTTAGGCTCACATACTTGTCGCGGCAGCATTAAAACAGTGTATTCTGTCAATGTATTTTAATTTGCCATTTAAAATGATTGAACTGAGAAGTTTGAAACTTATGACCACGCCCTTTCAATTGTTGTACCAGAAACCTGTTAAGGATACTCCCTAGTTAGTGTGGCAAACTAATAATTCTATTGTCAGTATTGGGAATAAAAACTGCACTCTTCATCCAGGTATTCACTCTTAGTTTAGAAAATGAATGTTATGTATTGTACTTGTACTGCTGGAACGGTTTGGTTCGCAATCCAATGAATGCTTGTTTTTATTAAAATTTTGTTCATTTTAAACTGAATTGTGGTTCGCAACAACATTAATACTATATTATTATTATTATTATTAGTATTATTATTATTATTATTATTATTATTATTATTATCACCTCGTCTTACTACCCGTTCGGGTTATACACAATTACGCTAATGTACAATGGTAGGGTGATTGTGAGATGAAATGGATGACCTAAAGTTTAACGTGGAATCCGAACCACGGTGGAGGCCTGGCATGCCACACATTCACAAGTTGTGATTAATACACGTCTTGTCAGAGGTGTAGGAAGGGTTTGGCAATCTGATAAATTGGTGCCGGGACCGAGGATTGAACCCCTGACACTCAGCACAGAAGTCTGACACCTTACCCCTAGTCCACCAGGTCACCTATTAATACTATAAGACTATTACAATAAACACCATAAATTAAACAACATACAACAATGCTAACCCATAAACAAAATCTATACTAATGTAAACAACAGAACCGAACTTCAAACTCATAGGCTTGCAATATTTACAGACTTCTACAATAGCACAACTAAATGCTAGGTGAAACTAAAGCTGCCAGTTGATTTTGAGTTCTTTAAGATGTGTGTAAAAGCACTCACCGTTAGTAGTTGAAACAGGGGTAAGAGGTTTTCAGGGATGGGTTTGGCTGAATGAAACTATTTTGAGACAGTTCTTGTAGAAATTAACAGATTCAGTTAGAAACTCGTTGACATGACAACACAAGCTGGAACTAATCACTGAAAATATTGAGGAAATATAAAGGATGTAGGGAAGGGGTTTTAGCAGAGAAAGAAACTATTTCCAAGGAAAACCAATTACAGGTGATTTTATTAACGATTCTCTGAATTTGGAAATTAAAGTGTCAATTGTATCTTAAATATTGAATTTTACTTCTCTACATCCCCACTGTGAAAACCAGTTAGTTTTTTTCCCAAATTCAGTACTTAATTAAAAGTGTCCTACCTGAGCAGATTATTGGCAGGAATATGTTACCCTGGAGGGGGCCCCTTCCAAACCCCTCTAAGGACGCTCGTGGATAGTTGTTACAGCACATCCCTATCGAATATTTATCTTGATGTATTTTGTAAACAATTTTTTGTAAACATACGTTGGTTTTTTTTCGATTTATTGGGAAAGTAGAATAAATTTATAATCTGACTTAGTTTAAATTACTCTTTTTAGAATCGGGATCAAGTCCACCGCCAACTTGAAGGGGAATATTTTTCTTGCCACTCCGACTTACTACCCGTTCTGGTTATTTGCCCATGTACTAAATACTCTAATTCGTTTGGGATGATAAAGGATTAATATAGATGAAGTATACTCGCATTTGCGTTGAGGGAGAGTGGGAAACCATTTAGGGAAACCACCTGCCTGGGATCGAACCTCATTAACCCAGTCATTGACATTCTAGTCTATTGCATGAGTGACGCCTTAGACCATGCGGCCACCAAGGCATTTTTGAATGTAATCACACTAAATTATTGTTTATAATAAAAAAAAGTAGTTTTGAAGTTTCAAAACCCCAACTATTCTATTTATCAATTTATTATCACATTGGTGACGGGGGGAAGAAGTACCGCCATTTTTAGGGTCTTTACATAAGTGATTAGTTATTCAATTACTAATAATTACAAATCATATTATACTTCTAATTATTATAGTAGTATGTATTTTAATCGCACTTTTCTCTTATCTAATAATTGGGTCTTCTGCTTTCTTAATTAATTCAACTCAGTTCAAATTAGATTAATTAATTTTTAACAACCCTTATAAAATAATATTAATCATTATTACTTTAATTTCACTAACTGGATTACGTTTAATTACTTGTTTTATTATTATACTATTAACCATAGCTCATAATAAAAACATGGATTTCTGAACGTTTCAACGTGACTCATCGCTCTGGTAATCGGTCCTCTTAATCATTGAGATAAATGTGAACTCACCCTACTCAAACCATTTTATTTATTTATTATTATTATTATTATTGTTTAGCACCGTGTCTTACTAGCCGTTCGGGTTATACGCTTAAGTGCTAATTACGCTAATGGATTAGGAATTGGGAAGGTTGAATTTAGAGGAAGTGAGCCCGCATTTGTGTGGAGGGAGAGTGGAAAAGCATTTAAGAAAAGCCATCCCCAGTTCACCCGACCAAGATTCGAACCTCGATCTCCCCATCCTCGCCGGTCAAGCTCAGCACGACTAGCGCGTTAGCCAACTACGCCATTGAGGCGGGTATTTATTTGTTTGTATTAGGTGATTGATGTTATAAAGAGCACTAGAAATACTGATCTCAATTATATAACGAGAGTTTCTTTTATAATTAAAAATACTAACCATTAATATTGTAATTATATGTGTTATATTAACTACTAAATCTAATTTTATAATATATATATATATATATATATATATATACACTCTATTTAAATTTGATGAACAAATTTAAAAAACCATAATTATTTAAAGCCACACTGAACACATAGGGCTTCATCCAACCACTGAAGTTAAGCAGTATCGGGCGTAGCTAGTACTTGAATGGATGACCACTTGGGAACAATATGTGCCATTGGCATCTTGTTTTTAACCCACTTCGATGGTTGAATGGTCTAAGGTGTCACTCCTACAATAAACTGGATTTCAAGTGAATAAGAGAATGGTTAGGTGTTCTGAATATGTACTGTGGGGTGTCCTAAATAGTTTACACTTTCTCCGTGAAAATGCTGATACAAATTCTCTAAATTAAACATTTCTTATATGTAACACATTTGCGTGGTTAGTATATAAGCCTATAACCCGAAAGGGTAGTAATACGCGGTACTAAAAATATATCAAAAAAATTAAATAGTAACTTATTTATAAGATAAAACATATACACATTTTTGGGAAAATAAAACACTCTAAATAGCAATTCATAATTAATGTTTTCGTTTAAAGTAATTTTACGTTGTGGTGATACAGTATTATTGGAGATATAATTGGTATTTATAGCCCCGTGATTGAGCGCCAATTATTATATTATTACGGTTGCGGTTTAATTTGTGATAATTGGTAGTTATAGCCCCGTGATCGAGCGCCAATTATTACGATATTTTACGTGAATAAATACAACTACTAATGTTGCAGACGATTTATTGGAGTGATTATATCTTTTTATACAATTTTACTTGAGATACAGGTCATTTTCTGTATATAAGTCAGTAATACTCTCATGATATTACACGTAGACTCTAGGTTTATGTCGCCGGCACTCTCTGTGTTCATACGCACACACAGCTTATATATGACATACCCCTTGCCCCTTGGACCTCTCGTGACCAGTGTCAAAACCAACAAATCGAAATCTTCCCTGCGACAGGTGTTTTGAAGGCTAGCTTCCTATTGGGTATAGGGAGCTGGCGTCTCTTGCTTGTTTGGTAAATACTACGGAATTAAAATTTTGAGATAAAAAATAAGTTTTAATGGTGCAATCCTTCTAGATTATTCCTGAAAAGCGCGTGATTCTCCATGGATTAAGTCTTAAAAGGATAATTGACATATAATTTATTGAAGAAAAATACCTTCATCCATGACTTTTTATATATATGAGAGGGGTCCAAATCAGTATCGTTACAGCATATTCAAGAAAAAAATATATTCAACAAGAGCATATTTATTTAAATAATTTAATAAATCTATACTTCATTTACCATGATGACTAGCATTCTTACCTTAACCTGTTACACTATGGTTATATTCCTTAAAATACTCCATAGTGTAATACGTCAAGGTAGGACTGCTATCGTTCACTGTAAATAGAGGGTAACTTATTGTTATATACAGATATTATCTTCAAAGGATATACTTTGTTATTAGTATCATAATAAACAACGTAAAACTTAAATAAATAAAAAATAAATATATTTTATAAATGCATTTTAGTAAACACTACCTTCAACAAGATAATATAAAACTAGATAAACTGTTGTAAGAACGCGATATAAAGGACAGATTCTAAACCAGTGGCGCAGGAATGAGGTCCTCTACATGATAATATAATAAACGTCGAGCTACATAACTTTCGCTATCCAACATCTTTTTTAAATGAATTAGATTATTCCGATTCAGTTAGCAAACCTGCACATATAAATGGACTTTAAATATTTCAAAACTCTCCTTATCCAAACTATTTTTAAAGGAATTATATGACAGATATTTGCCAAATGAGTTTTTTTTAATGTTAACCAACTATAATCACCCGAAAAAAGACATTAAATAATATATTTTGATATACACGTTAGGAGATCTATTTTATGAACTTTCCCAAAATGTACGTAGAGTGGATGAGACCAGTTTTATAGTTCTGTGCCTTATCTAAGTATCATTTAAGTTTTTTTTTCCAATGGTGATTATTAGGTATACTTAAAATGTGTACAAAGCTATCACTTTAGAATATCAAGTTGACGGCTTGGTCTTAAAATTTAGGCCTTGTGGTTGACCTTTTCAGTGCTATATAATGTATTAAACTTTAGCTGCTTTGAGCTTTTATAACAGTTATGGGCGATATTAATTAGGGTAAATGTCCCTTTTGCCGCTTTAACTCCTTCCCTCCTCCAATTTAGGTGCATCGCTGATCTCACAGTCATACACATTATTTTTATCTCTATAGTATGACACATTTAATGGGAAGAGATATAGTATCTTATTCATCTCCTGTGTGTGTAGACTTTTAGCCGCTGTGGCGACACAGAATGTTGACCAAGGTACACCTGCTGTGGAGGTTGTCTTCACGTCGTACCCGCAAAGAGATGATGTGATGATAGTAAATATGGAGGTGACAGCTAGTGAGAGTCTTAAACCTAACTTAAGCCTAATTTACCAACTTCTGTCAACCGTTGGGATAATTACCCTTAGGGGTAAAGTACCCAAGATACCAGCTGGGACTCGAACCCGGGACCCTTAGGTTCGTTGTCAGATGCACTGAGCACTATACCACGTGGCTGGTTAATTAAACTAATTTCATATATTCATACGTATTTACAACATTTATGTAATCTTCATCTGTCACTTTAAATATATTATTGAGAACTAATACTAATAAAATAATACATATGTTTCAATATTGATTGCAAAATCAGGTGTTTATAATTTAAAAAAATTTCTCTCTTCGTGTTTTCAATTACTAACCTGTATTTTAAACCAAAAGCAGAAAATATAAAGTTACAAATAGCACTAACCTGTGTTTTAAATATCTCGTAAACGTTGGCTAGTTCAATCTATTAGACATAATTACGTCGCTATCTCTTTAATTCGATGTGTATTATGAACGAGTAACAAACACATGTAATGGTTGGAGATTAAAAGTACTACTAACTGAACACTCATTTAAATTTAGAATGTGATAAGGCAAGGGAAAGAAGACACAACGTTAGGCGATGTCCAAAACACTATCGCCGCCTGATACTCAACTGTTTTTTCACTCATACCCTCCTGGGCGGTAAGGTCGATACGCTATTTACTGCGTAGGGCGCAAGACTACACATTCATGTATAGTTCGCTTATAAAAAATGTGGAACTATTTCCAAGAACCTTGAGTAACTAGTAAGTCTATGAACAGTTATTTAGACTCTGATCCATCTAGGTTAATATAGTTACTACAGTCTCACTCTCAGTCTCAATCTTACTAGTAGTGCTGTGAACAGTAGACCTCACTACCTCCATGTTATTATCGTTACTACAGTCTTACTAGTAGTTCTGTGAACAGTAGACCTCACTACCTCCATGTTATTATCGTTACTACAATCTTACTAGTAGTTCTGTGAACAGTAGACCTCACTACCTCCATGTTATTATCGTTACTACAATCTTACTAGTAGTTCTGTGAACAGTAGACCTCACTACCTCCATGTTATTATCGTTACTACAATCTTACTAGTAGTTCTGTGAACAGTAGACCTCCCTCCATGTTATTATCGTTACTACAGTCTTACTAGTAGTTCTGTGAACAGTAGACCTCCCTCCATGTTATTATCGTTACTACAGTCTTACTAGTAGTTCTGTGAACAGTAGACCTCCCTCCATGTTATTATCGTTACTACAGTCTTACTAGTAGTTCTGTGAACAGTAGACCTCCCTCCATGTTATTATCGTTACTACAGTCTTACTAGTAGTTCTGTGAACAGTAGACCTCCCTCCATGTTATTATCGTTACTACAGTCTTACTAGTAGTTCTGTGAACAGTAGACCTCCCTCCATGTTATTATCGTTACTACAGTCTTACTAGTAGTTCTGTGAACAGTAGACCTCCCTCCATGTTATTATCGTTACTACAGTCTTACTAGTAGTTCTGTGAACAGTAGACCTCCCTCCATGTTATTATCGTTACTACAGTCTTACTAGTAGTTCTGTGAACAGTAGACCTCCCTCCATGTTATTATCGTTACTACAGTCTTACTAGTAGTTCTGTGAACAGTAGACCTCCCTCCATGTTATTATCGTTACTACAGTCTTACTAGTAGTTCTGTGAACAGTAGACCTCCCTCCATGTTATTATCGTTACTACAGTCTTACTAGTAGTTCTGTGAACAGTAGACCTCACTACCTCCATGTTATTATCGTTACTACAGTCTAACTAGTAGTTCTGTGAACAGTAGACCTCACTACCTCCATGTTATTATCGTTACTACAATCTTACTAGTAGTTATTTGGTACCAATCAGACATTCCCCTTAGGTCTATGTCGGAGCGGTAGAACAAGAACATATGGGGAGCAAGTTTCTGGAAGGATTGGGGTTGACAATACAATATAGTAATTCTAAGGTGAAATAAATTTTTATTAAAGACAAGACAGAAGATATATAGACGAGTATATATTAACAAGCTATCGCAGTTATCGAACTTCATTGGTTAGAACAAACAAGTTTAAAGGAAAAAAAGTCCCCTATTGACAGACTACAAATAAACACTATAATTCAGAATGATTATATGCCGTACTAAGTTTAAGTTAAAGGGCTGACTAGCACAATATGCTAAATCAGTGTATCTAAACATCGTTTATACTGTAACTTTTTAGAGAGCATGCCAGCTCTACATTGTCTCAGCTATCAGTAGACTACTCCGTCATATTGGAAAGTCTGAACAACATTCAGGTCTATTTATATTACCCGGTCAGACACGTTGCGGGAAAGTAGCGTAAACGTTCTGACAAAGACATAAGGTATTTATACTATCAGACACCAAACGGACTGTGAAGACACTTGTGGTCATTGGTTTAGTAGTATTGTATAAGTTGTTGCTAAAATGTTCTCTCATTTATCATTAGAAGGTTTATGTATGATTGACTTACTATTAGATGAAGATGAAGAGCAAAATGGTCATCATCGTCGTTTCAGTGTGCATAAGATGTTAAAAGGAAGAAAGATCCACGGAGAATATTGGACAATCTTCAGTGAATTGATTGACGATGAACAGAAGTTTTTATCAATATTTTTGAATGCCTCAGTATGATTTCCACATTTTGTTCATTTTGTTGGAAAAAATAGAAAAATATCTCAAAAAACAGGACACAACATTCATGCAGGCTATATGACCAAAAGAAAAACTAGCAGTATGTTTGAGGCAAGTAACAAATTTTTATTTTGGAAACAGAAATTCTTATTTATTTATTTATTTTTGTAATTTTAAGTTACAATAGTTTTCATTTAAATGAGAAGAAAACTCTCCATAAAACTGAGTTGCATTATAACTGGTCTCTTCATTTGTCTGAATGGGTTGAAGTACAGATGGGGATGTTGGTTGCAACAGAGAATGATCAGAGGAGTATGGTGAAAGTGTAGATACTGGCTGGGAAGTACAGATGGGGATGTTGGTTGCAACAGAGAATGATCAGAGGAGTATGAATGAAAGTGTAGATACTGGGCGGGAAGCTGAAGGTAGTAGTTGTAATCCTCCCTGTGATAGTTCTTCAATTTCCAATTGTGAAACTGTAGAAAATACTCTTATTGCCTTTGCTATAGCTTGATTATAAGAGGATATTTTTTTTTACAGTTTACGCTATACCGTTAAAGAATAATTAAATATCATTTGTTTTGCCCATTCCTTGGTCTGGGTTTTCTTTTTTGCTATTTAGAATATACTTTATCAATGAAGAAGAAGCAGTTTACGGCTGATTTTTTCTTTTAGAGTAAACTGATTGGTTTGACGATAATGATGCCAGTTTTTGAGATGATGTTGATGACTGTTCTTCCTGTTTTTGTTTAGTATTTTCTTGTTCTGGCAGTAAAGAAATAGATGCTTCTTCAACTTCACTATAAGATTCATGGCTTAATTCAACATTAACTGAAATAATTGTTTCTCGTTTTTTGATATATGGAAGCAAAAAAGACATTTCATTTTCAAATTTCCATTTTTTAATTTTACTCGCAGCTTGGCCACTTTTTGTGTCTTTTCTTTTCTATAATGCTTTGTGAAAAGAATCTCTGAGATTGTTACATTTTTTCTTGCATTCATATCCTAAATAACAATAAAATAAAAACAAATTAACACTAATGTATACATAATAATTGTTTAGCTTGTAATTGAAAGTCCATGCAAGATATAGAAATTTAAAAAAGTATTAGGGTTCATCTATAAACAACGTAACATTTTGTGGGTTAGAGGGGGAAGCTTTAATATCTAAATGGTGTTTCATGGAGGTAGGAGTGCCTAAGAAGGTCAGAAAAAAAGCTTTACGTGGCTTATAGATGATTCCTAACACCACACACATAATTATTTAAGATGTAACTGAAAGGTTATGCAATTTAAAAAAAAAACTTTATTTGAGTTATTTTTTGGAGGAAGTCAATAGAGGATTAAAAAAGTAAATCTTTATTCTTCCAGATTCTTGACTACTGGTGACTCCTATAGAACAATAATATTTAGCTATTGACTGGGACATACGACCGTTTAAAATATTGTAATTGAGGTTTGTAATGCCATAATTACACATCTACTCTCAGAGTTCATGGCAATACCGACTGAAGAAGAATGGCTTGAAATAGCTAATTTATTCTGGAATACTTGGAACTCTCCTAATTGCATTGGAGCACTGGATGGAAAACATGTCACGATTACAGCTCCATTTAATAGTGGTTCTTTGTATCTTAACTATAAAAAAACTTTCTCTATTGTTTTGTTGGCACTTGTAGATGCAAGCTATAGATTTATAGTTGTCGATGTTAGATCCTACGGAAAAAATAGTGACGAGGGAATTTTCGCACATTCTAGGCTGGGGAAGTGATTTGCACTTAATAAATTAAATGTACCTGAAGATAAAAAAATTACCAAATACAGACAGCATTGTGCCTCACGTAATTGCGGCAGATGAAGCTTTCCCTCTGAAAACCTACCTGTTTAGACCCTATCCTAAAACACAACTTGATGGCGTTAAAAAACAGCACTATAACTATTGGCACTCAGAAAATGGTCTCGGACTTCTTTCACAAAAGTTCAGGCTTTATAACAAAAGAATTCAACTAAAGCCAGAACACGCTGACAAAGTGATTTTAACTACATGTATCTTGCACAATTACATAATAAATACAGGACATTTTGAGATACCTTCTAATAATGAACCTTTGGGGGATATTTTGCAAAACCTTCCATTACAAGGTGGCAGTGGCAATCTGACAGCTTTTCATGTAAGAGATACATTTGCAAACTTCTTCAGTAGTGCACCCGGAAGTATTGAGTGGCGATGAAACTGAATGATGATTTTACACTGACTACCAAAAGTATGTCAAATTATATTGTTAAAGTTTTGTTTATCATTACGATTGTGAAAAAATTAAATAATTATATTAACGTACCTGTGATCTTTAGAATTTTCCCTAACTCTTTCCAGGCCATTTACTTTTTCTCGGTGTCACTGTAGCATTTGTATTCTTGGTTATACAAAAAATTGATTTATTTTACAATTTCAATTAGCTTCTCGTGATCCATCGCGAAGTCAAGAACATAACTCAATCACTGCCAGCGAAGTACTGCCTGAAGATAATTTATACTATACGCGCGTACAATTTCATACAAGATCAGACAGGCACGGACGACTATCATATCAGACAAAATATTATTGCCGACAATGTCGGTCAGTACTTGTATGATCCACAACGTGTCTGAAAGGGCTGGATACGCTAAATATAAATACTCTTATTAGAAATGCATGTAAAAATGTTTGTATTGCTGGAAACACTACGTTACCACATCATGTTTTACCGCATACTATAAATAGACCTGTACGAATGGGAAGTGTCCCAGCTAAATAAGTTTGATCTTGTACGATGATAGGTGCAATCATCATTTCCCTAGGAAAAACTACATCAACAAACCACAGATAGCAGTCCAACATAATCAATCCTAATAGGGCAGTTATAGATTCTCTTTAAGAAGTTATAATTGGTTACTTTGGTTACAGGGAAAGTAAAACAGAGGCTTTGTATGATTATTAAAGTTCCGAGCACATGCTCGGCTATTTTAAGAGTCTTATATGTAAACGTCTAGACCAAGGCCACGGGTGGCTAAGATAATTCAATAAACAAAAGAAGGGTCTAATCCTAATTAGAGAACCCCAGGGGGGGTTGCAAGAACTATAACAAGTAAAGTTTACAATGAAAACATTAAAGAAAAGTATATTTTAAGACTACAGCTAATAAATAGCCTTACAAGCACCTAAGGGATGCCAGTTACTCACAAAGAGTGAATCAAAAACACGAGCGACACCTGGATTTTACAGTACGACATAGGCTGCCAACCAAGAATGGCAAAATCAAAAATAAAGACAACCTAGCTAGCTAGTAATAATTGACCTAATTAGGTCTCCAACACTAACATACTAATCCCATGCCACAATGTCGGAGTGCTTATAAATGTCAAATTAACAGGCTGAGGGATATAGGCATTAGAAAACAGAGCATTACTAATTTCTACTTAAATAAAGCAAATATTAATTGACTAACACTAACAGCCGTTATGCAACTCACAACAAATATTGCAAAGAGAGAATTAATTAAAACATAATGGGCTTCATTTGCAAGTAATTAGGATGACCCCATTCTGGGATAACTAACTAAGCTAATCAGAACATAATGGTTAACTACAACTAACTTCATGTGCCCAAGGTAGGGCCAAACAATCGACATAAACAATAAGACGTTACATTTTCCTTTGGCGGGGTGATATCTCCTTCGGGCGAGGGCGACAGATTAATCCACCATCTTGTGGTCTTGTGAGTTGTCGGACGTAGAGTGGACGATCCCCGGGCAGCGAACTCAGAGTAGATCAGCTTACAAGTGAAATATAATTTGCAATATATTTTATTTAGACCAGATAACCCATATATAATATATATAATATATATATATATATATATATATATATGCATCAAAGTTGGCACATGACTAGAAAATGGAGCGAGGGAAGGAAGACCAGTCCAATATAAGAATCATCAGAAAAGGTGCCAACTCGGCTTGGGGTGGTCATGTTCTGTTCTGTTGTTTAAGAGGTGATAGACAGAGCTCGTCTTTCCTTGTTTGGACTGAGGGAAATCAAACGGAGTGACTGGTGTGTTGGCCTCAGCTTACTATGGAGAAGGACTCCAGCACGAGTCAGGCCACGGTAAGTCACCTGCAGCAGATTGTTTCAGTTGCTTCTTGTAGTATTTCTCGGTGTTTTGATATTCTTGTATGCCCTTTAGCCCGGCACACTCTGGACTGTAGACCTCACTCCTTCCATGTTATTATCGTTACTACAGTATTAAAAGTAATTATTTGAACAGTAGACCTCGATCCCTCTATGTTCTTATCTTTACCAGCAATTACGTGAACAGTAGACATCGCTCTCTACAAGTTTTTATCGGCACGACAGTATTAATAATTGTAGTTTTGTGAGCATTAAACTTCTCTCCCTCAGTGCTACTTTAATTTCTAGAGTATTTAAGATTCCTCTTTGTATTTAAAGTTTAAATATTTTATATTATATAATTTCTCCTTATATTTGGAGTTCATTAGTGATCAAGTCAGACAATGAACAAATTAATACTATATTCATTAGAATTTTTTTTTTTTGAGATTAATAATTTAACCGCAGCTTATGACGTAATTTTTCAATTCATGTAAACACTAAAAAAATAAGCCTTAGATACCCAATCAGATGCAATAACTTTAAATTCAAATAACTTGAAAATGACAGATGAAAATATCAAATAGTCAAGCTCACAACAGACGCTATGTAAAATAAATTAAAGAAATAGTTTGATTGGTATCCTAACACGACATATATTTTTTATTATTAGTTCTTCCTTCTCTTTCCCACACCTAAAATATCTGTTATTTTGGGCAGTTACACCTTTACGTTAATTTTGCCTAGTTTTGTATCGACGAAATCCCTAAAATCTTAGTTACTTTATTTTGTTTCCTCCATATTTTACCCATTTAGAATTATGGTATATTACCACTTATGGGTCAGGTATGAGAAAAGTATAATTTATAGGAAGTGCACCCACATTTCCATGAATGGAGTGTGAGTAGCCATTCGTATAAAACACTACCAGTAAAACCGAGTGGGATTCGAGCCCCCTACCTTATGGTTACCAGTAAGCCAGGACAGATGTGGTTGTCTCCTAGGCCAAAGTAAATATAGGTAGTCCATGGTTCAATCTCTAATGGATTCAATGGCAATGAATGATTTTCTTAAAGCGTGATTTGTTTTTCTCTTGTCAAACAACTGCACTTCCCGTTTATCTGTTTTTTTGTTTTGTTTGTTTGTTTGTTAGTTAATAAGATTTAGTGCCAGTGGATACTATTAAATACTTATTATAATACATTTTGTGAAATAAACCTGTGAGACAGTGGTCGGAAAAATTAATTACAGGAACCCAAAGACCCTAAAAGAAACGGGAAAAATAAATTAGCGGCACTAGGATACCCCCCTAAGCAACATGAAAACATTTTACTTCATGGCCTTACTAATAGTAGGAATTCTCTTATCGAGACGTATTTGCGATTAAAATGTTGAGAAAGTGTAAAGCTCGGACTCCCTCTAGTTACTTGAGCAATTGAGCAGGTTATGATTCGACCAGGGTAATCCTTTGGGGTGTGCGATAGGTACAGCCGCACAGGGTTGCACGATTTGGGGAACCAAACGCTTGCTTAGGGGAGAGAGAGAGAGAGAGAGAGAAATCACGTTGGGGTAGGAAATTCTTAATGGTTGTAGCAAGTCCCCTGCATAGGCGGTCTAACAAATATGGTCAGATTGTAAAAACCAATAGAATATTATCATGTTGTTTGATTTATTAAATGAGTGAAGCGAGTTCTCCACTGATTTTGATTTGTCTGGCTTTCTGCGATGTGTATGTCTCACGATAACATTTGAAAGAATTAATCGATTGAATTCAAACTTGGACATTTGTTCTTTGCATCTTCATACAGATAAAATTGTTTGGGAACGCAAATCTAGCAAAGAGTTGGTGAGAAATAAACTGTTATGTGTATAAAAACACGCCTTCTAGCATTAATTATTGCATGTATTTATCTTTAAGGCCATGTTCATACCTGATACGGCTAAAAATTGGTATACTACTATAACAATGTTGGGTAAAAATTAATTTTTTAATTATTTTTTGGAGGGTGGGGATCAAATCAGAAAACTGGGGGGCCCACAGGTGAGGTTTGCCTGGGGTCCCACATCTGGTAAGGGAAGCCCTTGTTTAACGGACCAGGAAATGTTAACTGTTCTTCCTAAACTTTTCAAAGGGAGCAAAAGAGACTGGCTGATAAAACTATTTCAGTTCCAGGCCAGAATGGAACTGTTTTATTATTAGTTTCTTCCCTATAGATTATGAAGAGTGGTTAAATGAACATGCTACAAGCTCTAAGAAAAACCCTGGGAGTCAATCACTAATTATTTAGCTAGACTGAATATCTTAATAAGCCGCCTTGGAGGGCTAGCGCAGGAGCAAGAAGTGAATATAATATTTGCCCATTTACAATCCAATATTAAAGTTCATACCTCAAGAGTTAATGTGACAATGGTAGAGCCACTACAACCCAAGACCATCCACTACGAGAGGGCTAACCTCGAGATACATCATGGGATAACTCCTTCTCTAGTGGGGTACAACTTCCCAATAGGCAGAGGGCCACACACCTAAGGAAATGCGCTAGTCTACAATGTTCTGAATCCCAGAGCTACCAAGTGAGGGCCCCAAGCTCTGTAACTACAAAGGTACAGGGGAGAAAGAAAGTACTTTCGGTTCCAGTTCCTATCTCAAGTTATTAAGTAATGAAATTATTTAAAAAAAATACACTGCCGTCGGAATACTTAGACAAAGTTTCGGGGGAGTTGAAAGAAACCCATAAAACCCATAAACCCATAAAACGAGGGATCACAATCTTAATATTTATGGATAGAGAGCGTTGTTGGGCAGAGGGATAGTCTATCCTTGCTAGACACCACATAACCTTATCTCTGAAACAGTAGCTGAGTAAATACAGGGAGCTTCAGCTATTAAGCAACAGAAAGAGGTGTAGTTGGAATGTTTGACGATCAACAAAAGAATCATGAGTCCACTTGTTTATTAGAGGTACTAAATGTGCACTTTCTGAACAGATTGATTGTACCAGCACACGAGAGTTTCTATTAGAGAGAACTAAACGACCTACCAATTTTGTCAGCAAAGGCACATACTATCCAGAGTCATTTTACATACCACAATTGACGTGAGATTGTCCCAAGGAAGTTATTCTACGGATTTATTTTGCTCAAGAAAAATCCATTGGTCCAGGCTGAGTTTGAACCCACGATAATCTGTTCCTGATGAAATCACTTTTCTTCAAAGTCACTGAGGTTGATATCATGAATGTAAATGGCGAGATTAAGTATCGGTGTAGAGAGGGACTTTTCGGGGACCACGAGGTTTTGGTTGTTCCCTATTTTAAGAGTTGAAGTAGTAATAGGCAAGAAATTTTTAAATCGTTTCCGTATCCTGATTTATCCTAGCAAAACAAATTCAGCCTCTAGTATAGCAGGCTAGAATAGTTTGCCCAAGTACATAAATTCATGCCAAACCATTAATAGCCCGGACACAGATAAAGAGAGGCAACCAAATTATTAGACAAATAATCCGTGAGGTCATGTTCATACTACTTCGTCCCTCCTAAGTTGACTCTCTCAAAGAAACAGACCAATGCCCTTTTAAGAAAGGTAATTATCAAAGTTTCACGCATATTCTTTCCCAGACTTTTTAGTCGCCAAACCTAATATCATGCCTTGGCCTGTCGTTGACTATAGGAAGATAAACCAGAAGGTTTCCTTTAAGGCTACACCATAGGACACCGTTAATCGATCTAAATTAGGTGTAAAATCAAGTTTCCCTTGATGATAATTCCAAAGAATGCATTGCTTTTGTAACCCAAACAGGACTGTATGAGTACAATTACCTTCCTTTAGCCCTTTTAGTTTGGAGTCAGACGCTGACCCACCTATTGAACCTTGGTTTTGAAAATGTGCAGTTAAAGTTTGTATACAACTGTTTGGATGACCTCGTCATGTATTTGAACAAAGTCCAGAAGCATGAGGAGCATGTTAGGGAGGCTCTCTCTACTTTACGTAACGTTAACCTCACAATAAATCCACAAAAGAAGCAGCTAAGAGTCCAACAGATCGAATATTAAGGACATATTATATCCAAAAGGTGAATATAAATCAACCCTGAAAAATCTTGGGCAATTATAGAATTCCCAACCCCAGACACTCAGAAGAAATTATCCCGGTTCTTGGGGATGATTGCGTCCTTAGGTAGATTCATTCTAAACCTGGTATCAGTGGTAGATCCACTAATTATCTACAATGAAATATCTCCTAAATGGGCTGGCTTTGCTGCACATCCACCAGTACATCACATTCCTAAGGAAGCTTCAAGAAGCTTTAGACCTCTTTGCTAGGAAGCCCTAAAAAGAAAACTTTCCGCGGCCTTCCTTTGAAATATAAAACAACACTATTCATGTTTCATTCATATGTAGTTCGAGGAGTAACAGGATATGTGCTATATCTTTTTGATCTCTCTCTCTATTCAT
>CABFWB010001482.1:0-25701 GCA_902151455.1 Timema bartmani
ACAACAGACCACCAGGTGACGAGACGTGTTTACACTCTTATTCAAGGTCATATTGATCTGATGGGCCATCCTATACTACTAACACTAAACTAGCACCCAAACAATTGGTCTCGTTCCTTAATACAGCCCTAAAGTTCTAGTAGCTCATTAGTGTTGGGATTTATCTCGCACTTTGTTTTTTTTTAAACTAACTTTTGGTGTAGGAATGAGAAAGCTAGAATTTAAAGGAAATGTGCCCAAACCTGCAGGGAAAAAGAGTAGTAAGCTCTTTAGGAAAGATTACCCTCAGTATACCCGATCGGTTTTCAAATCCTAATATCCCTCTTATCGTCAAACCATACTAATAAAATTTGCTTGATGCCCTAGTCCCGGTTCCCACCAATGTGGTTCCCATTTTATTTAGACCTCAGCAGAAAAGCACAGAATAAATGCTTGGTAAAATTCAATGATATAAAAATAAATCGTACGACTCAATCGCTTTTACTTACTCTGTGGTATTATGAGCTTGAAAGTTCATTGCCTCACTTAAAAAGTACGCCACTTATCCCTACCTGAACTAGTTCTATCCAGTCCACCTCATACAACCTACCATTTTCAGGTACATTCTAATGTTATCCTCCCATCTGAGTCTAGGTCTTCCCAATGGTCTCTACCCATTGGGCTTTCCTGTCAATTACCCCCGGAGTAGTCCCCGCTCGGAGATCCGGATGGATGACTATTTTATCTCAGGAATATTTTACCCCAGGAAGAGCATGTCAAACTTTTGGGTGTTTCTTGATGATATTTTATTTACGGTGCGAGCACATCACCCCCACGTCCAACCCTCAAGATAGAACACCACCCTTATTGGCTGTCCGCGACTGCTTATTCAATAAATTCACAGCTACCCTTCATATCTGAAGGCCATATCTTCTATCCGTAAATTGAGGAGGCGTTGTGACGTGGATGATAGGGACCCATGAAACAGTTCAATCCTACAAACTTTCACATAAAGTGTATTACAGTGTTGAACAAAATTTTCAAAAACCTATTTTTAGTAAACTATCCCTAAGCAAATTTTCCTCAGAAAAAAAAAATCTTGTTAATCACAATAAACACTCTTCATACATAAATTCCAAACAAAATTGTTCAATTTTTTTTAGCGTCAACTTTTCAAATATGTGTTATTTGTTAACTAGCCTCAAATTGTTTATATTTTTAAGTAAAAATATATATTCTTCTTTATCATGAAAAACGATTCCGAGATAAACATTTTGGATGAAATCTTAAAGGCCATTTTCAAAAGATTTAGAATTTTCTAAATATTTTCATATATAAACTAGTCTTAAATTAATGTATTTTATAAAATAAACACATGCCATATTACTATTATTTATCTTTTAAAATAATCCCCAGATATCAATTCTAAACATATTAGCTAAAGCTAATTATAAAAAATTCGAAATTAAAGAAAAAATCAAATCAAATCAAAAATTAAAAATCAACAAATCAAAATTTTCGACATAATTATGTTATTTAAATAAATGTACACATTTTTTTAGAGAGAATATGATATTGTAATACCTTTATAAGAGATATTGGTTTTAATTAATAATGAAAATATATTTCATGATATTGAGCAAATAAATGCACGTATAGAAACAACGAGCATTAAAACTGGTTATCATGTTTTACCATCTCAGTTGGAGTTAAATTTGCAGAGAATAATCTACCATGCAATCATACCAATATAACTTTATGTGGAAAGAGAAACTCGATACTTGTGTGGCGAAACGGTATCCAACTTAATCACGGCTTAGCACAGTGGTTCCCAAACTGTGGGTCCCAAGCAGATTTTTAGTGAGTTACAAAAATATTTTGAAATGCCGACATTTTGTAACTATTTTAAATTATTAAATTATGAAAAAATCTGAAACTGAAAATATTGTAGTTAAAAAAAGTCTTCCTATCCCTTTCCACCCTGCAGTTTAATTATAATTATGGTGTATAAAAAACCGGTACACTTATTTTTCAGTATTCCCAATGATATTCTCGCTAATCTGTTATAAAATTGCTAAAATTAGTATATCTCATGTTAAAAAAGTAGTATATGTATGTATCGGTATACCAAGTTTGAAATAAGCCAAATGAAACTTTTTTTAACTAGGGTAAAAATCTATTCGGTATATATCGCAAAAAAATATTATTAACTACAAATTTTTGATATTTTAATAAGGTTTTAAAATGTATTTTAATTTTGATCCAAATGGGTTGAGAATAATGATTTTTTTACCTGTCGTTATTGAGTTTCGTCAAAATATAATTTTAAAAAAATTATGTCTAAAAATAGTTGTACATCTTTAGCCTACTTTTTGGTACAGTTTAAAACATTTAAGTCGGTTTAAATCCTATAATGCCTATATAGGGGAGGCTTTTGTAAAATATCCTTTCTTTGTTAAGTATAATTAAAGGTTTGTTTATTTTATTTGGTCAATATGCCCGAAATAGATTGGTTTTTTTAAAACCCTCAAAATGGTTATCCCAAAGGAAATTTAAATAATACAATATGAAAGTGTGGTGGGTTTGTTCATATGTTCTACTTTTGATATAAATCCGTTCTGTTGTTCAAAAGCTAGGAGGGACATTACACACACGTACACAGTCATTATACTATTCCTTTATTTAGTACGTGGTAAAAAATATATAGGAACTATAAATAATCACCCAAATCAGAAGAAACATCTTCAATTGGTGTTTTATTGACTATATCCAAAATAAATACATTTTCATTTTAAAATTTTTCAAAGATAGGAATTAAATTTAGCCTTATATAGAGCAGTCACTGAATACAGCATCTTTCAATTAAATTAGATATAGCTTAAAAATTACACCTCGATATGATAATCGAACCCGAGATCTTTGACATAGCACACCAATGCCATACCGCTAAGGGATAAGCCCGTGCATACGGTCAATTTAAAACTATATTTAATTTAGTTAAAATATTTTATTATATTTTGTGCATAGATTATAAGTATTTTTGAAGACAATCTTAATGATTCATACTACTTTTTGAGACTCAAACGTGATCAAAATCGATAACTTTAGAACTGTAAATATTGGTCAAAAAGTATATAAGGCCTAGCAAAGATGTCTAAACTAAAGACTGCTTTTTTTTAAAAAAATCGATTACTTGTTAAGAATTATCCTAAATAATTCAATACGTGAGAAATTTGGATTTCATTTTAAAACATCTAAAAATGTGTGTTATTCAAATTTCGATTTACCGAATTACCGATGACTCAAAACTTGGCATAGATAAGCTGCCTAACTGAATAAAATATTCTCAGCAAAGAATTATTTCCTCTTAACCAAGATTTTATTCGTTTTTACTCGTCTAGGTGTGAAACATGATTCACGCAATGTGTGGTATTTGTTTTGACAGAGATATGATGTATTGATACATCACTACCGCCACTACTTTCTTTCACTGCCCTCTCACACCAAATAGACAGTGACATGTATCGAGAGATATTTGCTCGAAGAGACAAACAGGCGAGATTTCATCAGTCGGTGCTGCGGGATATTCTGCAATATGAGGAATAATCCAGCTGTCAATATTAATTCACCATAACGCATAGATAAATATCCTAGTCTGCAAAGGTGTAGGCTATTCCGAAAGGTGTGTTACCGATTAGTAGTATGCGATGTCCACTTTTTCAATTCGAAATAAACTTTAATCAAATATATAAAATATTCTCGAAGCTGAATCGACGTTCAAGTATTATTTGTTAGTTGTTTTATGCTTCAAAAAATATTATATTGTGGATATTTATATAACTTTATGCACTAAAAAGCAATTGAAAAATATTTTATTGGACATTTGTTTGAAATAGATATTTCATTCTAATCTAGTAAATATAATAATTATTATTACAACATTCAAGTCAAATACTTCAGATTCTTTCAAAAGAATATTCATTTGTAATGTATGTAAAAAAAAACAGCCAATAGAGGCAAAAATTGAACCTTAAGTGAGCATTTTAGCTGTCGGTATTTTAAATTGCGTTATTTCGTAACTATCGAAGCCTCAATTTGTTTCTAAGCTAAGTCCATGCTGATATTTTTTTCGAAGCCTCGCACACCCCAACTACCAACCTCTCGTGGAAAGATGTTTCAAGCTAAGGTAAATAAATCACTTAAGGTGGGGGTAGAAGGGAGCGAGAGTTAAGACCATTATTTTTTATAGTTTTTATAATAAAATACTTTTTTGACTTAAATAAATAAAATACAGCTAGTTTAATTCTCGAAACGAGGAGGCCAGTGTTCTGATACCGACCAGTCATGCTGGTTTCCCCGCACGTTATTTTAAGTTGTATTTCCCCTATCCATGCTATTGTGGATGGATTATCCCTTAAGTTACCTTTATGATCTCCACCCCTTGGATTAATCTTTTAAAAAAATACTTAAAGGAATGTGGAAGCCATAAATTACGCAGAAGACAATTACGTCCACTATTCTAGAGTAAAATATACGGAATATCAAAACAATAAAACCTACTAAATTGTTTAAAGTATTTTATAAAGTATGAATGTTTTCACAAGAAAGAAACTTTTTTCAGTGTGGTAGGTTTTTAGTCTCGTATCTTTTATGGGAAAGGTCTCATCCCCCCCTCCTCACTGAATTATTACGACAATATTAGAGAGAAAGGAGGGTCTGTGTGGACCTAAGCTTATGTCGCGAACAATCGTGCCGCCTGAAATGTTGGCGCTCTGGGTGGAAGGGGTGGAGAACAATTGCTGCAGTTTGCGTTCCTGTCTCATTGAAAGAGAGTCGCTTGCTTTCCATTTGTTAAAAGTTACCCAACAACAGCTTGTTCGGGTTTTCTAAGTTTTATCTCGTACAGTTAGGGGCAGAAGATGGTTAAGGTTACAAATGTACAGATGATTTCATCTACGAGGAAATTATTCTAAAAGATTCAGTGGTTGAAAGCCATAAAATGATATGTTACATTTGAGCAACTACCATTTTTACTTTCTCGCAGAACCTTGGAGAGAGAAATTATCGTGATCGTAAAAAAAAAAAATCCAAGATGTTGATGGGTGTCGACGTTTTATTACCGCCCCCCCTACTCCACCACTCCCCCTCTGAGACCAAAAACGTAGTTTTTGTAATACCGTTTGTCTGTCGGTCTGTTAGTGAGATTAGAGTCAAAACCATTCTATCCCACTCCTCCTACTACCCCCGCCCCTCCCAATACACACCCAGAACCCATAATGACCATATACCTATGAATGTTGATGCAGCTCTTCTTATTTTACCTCCGCACGAGGCAACTGGGCTTCAAACGTCTCAACCCATAACGGTAAATTCCTCTTCCGACGCAACCCACTCACACTCACACTCACACTCACACCTCCGCCCTCACCTTCCTACCGTACCCTCCCATCATTAGACCTCGCTAAACCATAACTTTCATTTTTTCAGTTGAGGTGAGATAGAAATAATATTTAATATTATCTTCGATGATATGGATGTGTTTATCCTATTGTTGTACTACTAACATAGATCTATGAAAAATTAAGTCTACATTATGTCAACTTAAAGCAGCAGGAATAACAGTATGTATATATATATTTATATATATATATATATATATATATATCCAAGCAACAGTTTTAAAACACTAGAAATTATTTAAAGTTTGTCCGCTGCTCATTCCCTCTCGGGTTGTGATTCTGCTGTCCAAATCTACGGAATAGATAAAAAAAAGTTTTAAAACGTACCAAGTCTGATAAGCAGCTAAAAAAAATTTGATCATATTGAAAGCAGTATGACAGAAGTAGCAAGGACTGCAAAACATTTGTTACTGCTAGCTATATATAACAGACGCAAGTTTCTCTTTGGGCGAAAGTAGTAAGATAGGAGCAGAAGTTCCAAGCTTCATCTTTCTCTTTGCTTCCACCCACTACTAAATTTTTTGCAGAAAATTTTAGGTGTGCTTACGTCCAAGCTATTTTATTGCTATCTGCAAATAATCTTTCTTTACCAGGCATAGATCCAGCATAATTAGAATGTCAAAACAACAAAGAAATCGTTCCCATTGCCATTCCAGAGGAATGACTAAATTTTGGAAATGGCAAAGTGTTTATGTTGGTCCAATAAACCCTGCACCACGATGAGATGTAACTACTGGTGAAATAATATTTCATTCATCTAAAAATTTTATTCCTTCCACGAAGTGAAAAAGAGCTAAGCCAAAATTGTTGAAGCAAAAACAGAAAGCTATGCTGAAAATGATTCATTTTAGCTCGCTGTTTAAATTTTCATTCCTGTAATAAGTTGGAAAACATAGAGCAGTTCTAGTACCTGGAAAGTATGCTGACAAATGATGCCTACTGCACCAAGAAGATTAGGGGAAGCTTTCAACAAGAAGAGGTTACTGCTGACCAGCAAGTTGAATTTGGAACTGAGGAAGAAACTGATGAAATGCTACATTTGGAGCATCGAACTGAATGAAGCAGAAACTTGGACTCTTAGGAAGATAGAAAATAAATACTTGGAGAGCTTTGAAATGTAGGTGGATAGACAGGGCGACAAATGAAGAAGTCCTAAGAAGAGTGGGTGGGAAGAGATTAATTTTGGATGTTATACTTCGGCGTGAAGCAAACTGGATCGCACACAACTTTAGGAGGAACTGTCTTCTGCACGACGTCATAGAAGGAAAGGTTTAGGGAAAAAGGATTTTAGGAAGAAGGAGGATTAAAATATTGGATTACATGAAGCAAAGAAGAAAATTCTGGGAGTTGAAAGAGGAGGCAGAGGACAGGCCACATTGGTAATCTAAGTTCACCGACAAAAGGAATGGATCTGTCGTAAGACGGAACACCTAATAGTAGTAATAATAATAATAATAATTTACTTTCACTTCAATTTATAGTGCTGGAAACAATCGTGAGCCCTATGACAGGCCAGCACGGAAAAGTATACAGGTACCTTCCAAATACGTATAATTACATAAGAAAATTATAAAAACAATCATAGCTAAATAATTATATACACTGATGAATAGTTAGTAAAAAATCATAATGATAAGAATAAAAAATAAAAATAACAAAAAATAACTAAAGAGTAATAAAGTATAAGTATTTAAAAATAATAATATATGTTTTTACCTTATTACATTTACAGTATATAAGTTTCGTGAGATTCTTACGTTAAAAAAAACACCATATAATTACTTAATGTTATTACTCACCATTGTTAAGACAATTATGGTGGCTTAATTTTTTTCAAAAAAGTAGCTATTTTCTCACTCGTTGGTCCAAAAAAAACGTATAAAATGATACACCACACATTAATGCTTACCTTCTTGGAGCCATACTGGACGCTATATTGAATTACTCAACTGTATCTAGTTTTATAGAGTAGCATCAAGTGAATCTAAAATAAACATAACATAAGCCATCAAAAACAAGGAAAACATTTTATTATTACCTTAAAACAATTAGTTTATCTGAATTGATGCCATTTAGCACCACAACTAAAACTGTGTATGTTTTAAACAAAAGATAAGGTAGCTTCAATATTGCGTCCCCTGCAGGGATAGTCCAACCACACAGCATAGAACGTTAACTGGCTTTATATCGGGCGCAATCATTTTATTTTGTATTGACAAGTATGATTGTCTAGTTCAGGAACGAGGAAACTCCGGAACGCCTGAGGCCTGACACGCTTTTTCTCATTTCTCTTCGTTACTTTACAAAATATCATTATTTAATAAAAATTGAACCACATTGGTGGTCGCATGGTCTAACACGTCACTTCCATGTTGGACTGGATTTCTGGAGATGGCTAGACAAGGGTTAGAATACCAGTCGGGCGTACTGAGAGTAGTTTCTCCTAAATAGTTCCAAACTCTCCCTCCGCGTGAAGCTGTTTCATTTCCTTTAAATTTTTACCTTCCTCTTTCCTTTAGAGTAATTAGATCATGCGTATTATACAGCCGCAACGGGCAGTAAGACGCGATGAAAAAAAAAAGGATTAAAAATGCATTCTGCATGAATTGTCTGACGAAACTCAAAAAAATATGTTACTGTTTTCAAAATTGTTACCAACCAGCTATAGCCCAGGACGCAATTGGAAACATTTTCCGGAAACGTTGTTTGCAAACATATTATGCAAATTATGTCGCTCTTGTTTCCGTAATGTTTTTCAGTTTGTTTCACTAAGAGTTAAATGTGTTGCAAACTATTTGAAACGAGTTTGCGTGCTCCCTTTGCGTTTCCAAAACAGTAAACGGTGTTTCTTGTCATATATTTAAAATGGGTTTCAAGAAACAATGTGTGCGTGTTTGTACGTGTTTGCAAACATTGTTTACGACGAGCAACGTGTGGCAGTTTAATTCTACTGTTCACACAAAGCACAACAGTTCCTTATTTTCTTGTTTTGTTCTAGTTCGTCATGCCTTGGACAACTGAACAAATTCTTAACCTCATTAAAATGGGCATGAAAGAAATAGGATGTAATGAAGTAGACTTGGTAGAGTTAGATCAAGCTAGGTACAGGGCGTAATGAGGTGGACTGGATAGAACTGGCTCAAGATAGGGATAGGGTGTAATGAGGTGAACTGGATAGAACTGGCTCAAGATAGGGATAAGGCGTAATGAGGTGGACTGGATATAACTGGCTCAAGATAGGGATAGGGCGTAATGAGGTGGATTGGATAGAACTAGCTCAAGATAGGGATAAGGCGTAATGAGGTGGACTGGATATAACTGGCTCAAGATAGGGATAGGGTGTAATGTGGTGGACTGGATAGAACTGGCTCGAGATAGGGATAGGGTGTAATGAGGTGGACTGGATAGAACTGGCTCAAGATATGGATAAGGCGTAATGAGGTGGACTGGATATAACTGGCTCAAGATAGGGATAGGGCGTAATGAGGTGGACTGGATAGAACTGGCTCAAGATAGGGATAAGGCGTAATGAGGTGGACTGGATATAACTGGCTCAAGATAATAGGGTGTATTGAGGGGGACTGGATAGAACTGGCTCGAGATAGGGATAAGGTGTAGTGAAGTGGATTGGATAGAACTGGCTCAAGATAGGGATAAGGTGTTATGAAGTGGGCTGGATATAACTAACTCAAGATAGGGATAGGGTGTAATGAGGTGGACTGGATAGAAATAGCTCAAGATAGGGATAGGGTGTAGTGAAGTATAGTGGATAGAACTATCTTAGATATGGATAGTATGTGGTGAATCGGACTGGATAGAACTAGCTCAAGATAGGGTTAGGTGGTGCATTTTTGTAAGTGCGGCAGTAAACTTTAGAGCTCCCAATGCAAGAGGGTAAATTAGAATATAGCCCTCTCGGTGGTCGAATGCTCTAAAGCAGGCGTATCACACAAGTTTAATCTTAAGGGCTATATCGAAAATGTAAAACACTTTAAAGGATACACTAAAAAACACAATAGTTTCACTATATTAATTAAATAAACTTCGAATCATTAACTTTTCATCACGAAAATAAAATTAGGTGTAAGACAATAAGATTCAACTTCTACCTTTTCCCAGAAAATTCTACAATTTCTTACGATAATTATTGAAAAAAACTGTACACTGTGAAAGGTTTTGAATTTGATGCAATAAAATGTGACAAAGTATACCATTTCCTTATATCGTGGTAGGGTTTACTGAGAGTCTTTTTTTCCAAAACAGCTTCCCATTTTCCTCCCAAGCAAATGCGGATACATTTACTCTTAATTAAACATCCTCATCCCTAATACATAACTGTAATTTGTATACATAAACGTAAAAGCAGAACAGCTAGTAAGTAATACGCTCTGACAAAAAATTTGAAATTATGAATTCGGAGTTAATTGTGTTAGACGACACAAAGATACAGGCGAGTGCTTATCTCAATAATAAATAATCTGCTTCACCAATCTGCGGTCACCGAAGTGGGTAAAATAATACTCATGATATAGTAAAATACTGTCAATGTTGACCGCAAAACCCAATTGTTTTCTATAAGACCTTTTCTCTGAAAATTGTTCTGTAATGACGTGTCAAACGGGGCAAGAGTTTCCGTACGAAGGTAATATCCCAGCTTTGTGAGAGGGTAAGCACGTCAACCCGCCGGACATCAATCAAACCCGGGGGGCGTGTCCCGATGGTAAGTGGTGACGGGGGTACCGAGGGTTGGGTAGGGTGAGGGGTAAATCAAGAGGTGAGGGCTGCTGCCCCGTGTTCTGAGCGCACGGGGGCTCGGTGAGCTAATCATAGGTCGCCATGACGACCAGCTTCTGGGTCGTATCCAACACTCTCTACCCTCCCTACCTCCACCCTCTCTTCATACCGTCATCCAACAGGCAATTTTGTGCTTACGCAACCACGCACCTCCTCTATTTATATGATTTTTTTTAATGATCGATGGTAGAAGTAGACATTTTATTTATCTGTTGTTTCCCTCAATGCTTGATTTACTTTACTTTAATTTGTTTTGTTTACCTCCCGGAGATAGTCCAATTTTCATAGAAAGGGTCTTAGCTAAAAAGTTACTAAATTTACTTTCACGTATTCATAAGTCAATTCATGTGATCTGCAACTGTCATTTTTTATAGATCTCAACAATACCTGTAAAATAACACAAAAAATATGGTAAAATGTTATTAATGTTGGCCGATAGCAAAAAATACGTTAGTATTTTCTAAAAGTTTCTTCGTGTGAAAATCGGACTGTTACGTACCCCCTTTAGTTTGAGAATCGTGAAAAGGCTGATGGTTAACGCTGAGCAATTTGAATCTTTAAAAAAATTAGGGATAAATTGTGTGAATGTAATAACATTTTTTTTAATCCATTCTGAGCCAATACGATGTAATACGGACCAGATGTTATGACATTTTTTTTATTCCGTTTTGAGCCAATACGATGTAATACGGACAAGATGTAATAACATTCTTTTTGATCCGTTCTGAGCCAATACGATGTAATACGGACAAGGTGTAATAACATTTTTAAATCCGTTTTGAGCCAATACGATGTAATACGGACAAGATGTAGTAACATTTTTTTAAATCCGTTCTGAGCCAATACAATGCAATACGTAAAAAGAAAGTATTAAAAAATAATACCATTTTTTTGTTTATGATTCATGTAGTTAAAGCTAAGATGTACATTGAGTGTAGCATTTAAGGTAGCATCCAGGCTCACCTTGAATTATTACACTATGCCGTTACCCTACAAGGTACATCACAGTGACCCGTATCACTGATCAAATGGTTTAGGTAATCAGTCTTTCATTATACAGGGTTTTAGAGTTATGGGTAGGTTGGTGTTCGAATATTGTATGGATGTATTGAGAATGGATTTTCATCAATGATTCTCCACTATCACGTCACGCAAATTCTGGTATAGATAATCTAAAATGTACACACCTCACACGTAAAATATCAACATTATTTATATAATATTTTAGAAAATATTCTAAAAATTGATAAGTAAGGAGAGATATATAAGACAATATAAGAATTGAAAATATAATTTGTGAGTTATGGGATATAGAATTATAAGTAAAAGAATAATAATAAACGATTTGAATGGAAATTTTTTTGTGTGTTGGACAATTTTGGAATAAGAATGTTGGAGACAGCTTAAAATAAATGGTACGGCGCACCGCACAAACTTTCATTGATTTTAATCTTAAAATAAACATTTACTAAAAACTCACCGGATTTGTGAAACGAAAAAATAGGTTTATACGTTGTTGTAGAAATATTACACCAAAGATCATTAAAGAAATAGTATTCCACGTTAAACTGTAGGTCCTCTATTTCATCTCACAATCATCCTACCATTACACATTAGAACGGGTAGTAAGACGCGGTGCTAATAGTAATAATAATAATAATAATAATAGTAATAATAATAATAGTATAATTTGTTTATTCCAAAATTGTTCAGTCTCTTTTAAAAATGGAATTTACACTATCTAATTATTTTTTCTTGTAAAAATGTGACCCAATAATTCACAACTTATATTTTCAAGTCTCGTCTAATTTTATTAATAATATAACTGGTGGAGTGAAGCGAGGTTCTGTTTTAACTTTAGCACTTGGCATTTGGCATTTCCTCTATCTATCCGAATCTTTGTTACACAATAGGTGTCAAGTGCGGGGACAATTTTAAAGGTATTTTTCAGGGGTAATCTTTGAACCTAGGCCAAACAATGTATACTATATATATATATATATATATATAGTTTTTCGTATTGGATATCCATTTCCAGATGGCGGCCACTTAAAATTATATTGGTTTGTTCCGCGATAATTTCCAATTGAGTGGGCCAACCTATTCTAATTAAATGTATTTTGTTTGGGTTTAGGAAAGTTACGTCATATATCGCACTTGAGGTGCCTTAAATCTGACTATAAAACTGACCTAAGCAAGCAATTGAATACCGAGAATCTAAGGATTCTGTTTTTAAAATTTTACATATATTACGAGATTTAAATCTTAAGCCACGCGGAAGAAAATATTCTCTATGAATATATTGTCCTCTTAAATGTAATATTAATTTATTTTATGTCTAACTTTATCACACAGGGAAATTATCAACTTAAAATCTAAGGAGAAATTATAGGAGATATTTCAACTAAAAATCCAATGAGTTCAGATTATATTAACTAGAAAAAAATCGAGAGAGTGAGGTCTACTCTTCACATAGCTACTAGTGGGTAAGTGACATGCGATAAAAAAACATTTATGGAGAAATCATATGATTGTTCATTAAACTGTACATGACTAGTGAAGCTTAGGAGATATAATTTATCATTAATACGGATATCATACCATATTTGTAAATTTTGAAAAATCACAGCTGGACACTAGATCCCAGTTTCGATTACCATGCTTAGGTGTAATTTTCAAAATATACGAAGATAACATTTAGTGTTAAATGCAAAATTAAACAAAAACACTATAGTAGAAGCAAGGTAATCTTACAACATTCCAGGGTAAGTACAGAAAACAAATTTTTACTACATTTATTTTGATGATGATATTTACTAGAAGACTTGGTATCTGCAAAAACGTTCATGACCTTAAATTAATATGATATGAAAAACAATCTAAAAGAAAAGTTTTCAAAATCTAAAAAAAAACTCTTGTGGTCGAGAAATAATTATTCACCCGTGAAATTGGATGGTTTTCTATAAGTAAAGTAAAATACGTAAATAAATCAGTAGGCAATAGAATCTTAGAAAAAATATTATTTTCCATTTATTTTACTCTTATACCAGCCTAAGTGAACATAACAATATACCATTGACAAATAATGAGGTATGTCATTTATCAGACACTTTATAAATACATAATGGGTTGAAAAAAGAGATGCACTTTCCCCATAATTTTTTGATCTAGCCTTAGAGTATGCTATTAGGGTAAATCAAGAGAGTAAGAAGGGATTATATTAAATAGTATAGTGCAGCTATTAATATAAGCAGATGATTTAGCTTTGTTGGGCAATAGTAAGGAAGTTGTTGCAAGAAATGTAGAAATCTTTATTGGAGGCTAGTAAGGAAATAGACTTAGAAGTGAACGCTGAAAAGACTAAATATATTATCACACAGATAACACAGATTGGAGGTGATAATGTAGAGACTACTCTGAACAAGATACCATTTGACAGGGTTTATGAGTTTAAATATTAAGGAACCATTTTAACTAGCGATAACGATATTAGATTGGAAATTAGGAAAATAATAATGTCGAGAAATGCATGCTACTAGGTTTGTAAGTTATTGACATCTCGCCTGCTGTCACGGAATGTAAAACTCAAAAAATATAAAACAATAATTTTACCTGTTATTCTTATTGGGTGTAAAACGTGGTCTATTACCTTTAATGACGAAAACAAATTTAGGCGGTTTCGAAAACAAAGTAGTTAGGAAGATATTTGGTCATAAAAGGGATGAGGCTACTGGGATTGGAGGAAGCATACATATGAGTTAAATACCCTGTACTCATCACAAGGTATTGCTAGGATAATCAAGTTTCGTAGATTACAGTGGGAAGAACATGCAGCGCGAATGGGAGATTCTAGAACCTTGTTCAGGGTATTGACTGGCGAGCCCAGTGGGAAGAAACCATTGGGAAGACCTAGATGCAAATTGGAGCATACAGTTAGAATGAACCTGAAAGAGATAGGGTGTAATTAGGTGGACTGGATATAATTAACTCACAATAATGATTGATGGGGAACTTTTGTAAGTTTGGCAATGAACTTTCGAGTTACAAATGCTATAGATTAACTTAAGTATTGACAAATCATTTTGTTTGTTAGTAAAAAAATTAACACATTCGTACATCGTATGTACTAGAGTTTCAAGCTAATAGAAGGATGTTATATAATATTATTTACAAATTTATCAACACTCTTATCTAGCATTATTTTAAATAAATGTATGCTGTGCTTGAAAATTTGTGAAACTATTCAAGAAATCCCAATAGAATTGACGATATGGTTTCTTTTTTGAAAAAAATTAATTAATTTGTAATCACGAGTATGTGACCCTATGCATATTACTCATGTAGATAAACAATACCAAAGCTAATACTCAGTTCATCTTTTGAATATTGAATTTATAAATCATATATTAATTCAAATTTGAGGGTATTATAAAATATTATTTGTGGGATATTATAATTTCTTATTAGCTCCTAATAATGTATTATTACGACGTAAACATCACGAGGAAAAAAAAACGTTAATGTAATATTTTCTTCGGGACCATAATGCAACTCTTCCCCCTTTTAAATAATATGTTATCAACCACATAACAAAATCACGCATGTTTTGTAAACATATTGCATCCAAGTAGAGTTATAAACCACTATTACGGTCTAACAGCCTCTGACTAACCGCTGAATGGCTCTAGATTGCGGCGATTACGTATCATGTGGATGAAAAATAACATCGAGTCTCGACCCGTAATTACCTTCTAGAATTCATCCCGGCAGTTCATAATGGCATCAATACTTCTACTTAGAATAAAATTTAATATACTGCTCAAGGCCTTTGTCAGAAAAATATTATTTAAAACAAAGAGTTCGTTAACCTGATGCTAAAGTTTGATTTAGAAATAGATACACTTATTTAAGCGATTCAAAGAAAGTAAGAAAATAATGCTTGGTTATCATGTTAGCAAGACAAACTGAGAAATGACATTTCGCGCGCGCGCACACACACACACACACACACACACACCAATACACATTTATTTTTAAAATGAAATAATGTGTTAGTGTATCCGCTTCGGCGATAGTTTGGTTTCAGGCATCATTCTTACAAAATACTGGACAGACGATGACGGAGGAGGTCAATGTTCGAATCCCATTCGGGGGTACTGAGAGTAGTTTTTGCTCAATTATTTGTCACTCTCCCTCCAAACGAATGTGGGTACACTTACTCTAAATGCAACCACCCTCATCTCTAACACATTAACATAATTAGTACGTATGAGTACATCCCAAATGAGTGGTGAGACGTAGAAGGAAAAAAATAAATATAATATAACTATGTGTGTGTCCACATAGATGGTTGCGTGGTCAGCGTCTCTTTCACACTAGACTGGATTACTGGTGAGGGGGAGATCAGGGTTCTAAACCCAATTGGATGTATTGAGGGTAGTTTTCCCTAAATGGTTTTCCACTATCCCGCCATACAAATTAGGGTACATTTATTCCATATTTTAGCTTTTTTTCCTTCACCCTATTAATGCAAATACGTAACCAGCCAGGCATATAGGCCTACTAAGTAAAACATGGTACATACCAAAAAAAAAATCTTAGCAAAACTCTTTAAAAATACGTCGTTGCAACTTTTAAAACTATTAAAATAATTTTATTTTTAGTTGTACACAGTAATTTTTAATGACTTTATATAAAGTTGCATAGTTAAAAAGGAAATCTTAGATGAAATGTGACAACATTAGGTTGGAGAAAGTCAATTGACGCACATCGTATCTTCCCCGGCCGTCCCTAGTTCTGATCCTGGCCAATTATTATAATAACTGATCGTCCTTGATTCCCATGCGTTAGTTTATAACACAGCTCTAGATTTAAATATATTGTGTTCGAGTGTCAGGTATTTTTATGTTCCTTGCCAACGATTATAATGGTTTTTATTTTAATTGAAAATTGCAAATTAATAAATTGAGTTTATTTATTCAACATTTTGATTATGATTAACATTTAAGGCCTGTATAGCTCGAATGGGTAGTAATATGATGTGGGAAAAAAAATAACTACTGAATGAGTATCACTGACGGAAATTGAGTTGGAGTGACTATTCCACCTCAATATCCGCGCCAACCTATCACACGTCCATTCTGACTGATGGCTTGACCGCGAGATTTTATCACACGTCCGATCTGGTTGATTGTCTTGATCGCGGGTGTTGCTCCAGTAGAAGCTGCGGGTGTTGCTCCAGTAGAAGCTGCGGGTGTTGCTCCAGTAGAAGCTGCGGGTGTTGCTCCAGTAGAAGCTGCGGGTGTTGCTCCAGTAGAAGCTGCGGGTGTTGCTCCAGTAGAAGCTGCGGGTGTTGCTCCAGTAGAAGCTGCGGGTGTTGCTCCAGTAGAAGCTGCGGGTGTTGCTCCAGTAGAAGCTGCGGGTGTTGCTCCAGTAGAAGCTGCGGGTGTTGCTCCAGTAGAAGCTGCGGGTGTTGCTCCAGTAGAAGCTGCGGGTGTTGCTCCAGTAGAAGCTGCGGGTGTTGCTCCAGTAGAAGCTGCGAAGTTTCCTGTCGCCCAAAGGAGGGTCAACTCCACTCGGTCGATTTTCCTTCCTAAAAGAAATCAGCCAAGGTCGCTTGCACTGCCTTAAAAAAAAAAAATTCCCTCGGTGTCGGGGAAATCTTGTAAGAATGTCAACTACTAGTTTTTATGTCAGGATCGTAAATTCTAAAAAAAAAACACACAATGGGTATTGTCACCCTGGTTTGAGAAAGTGAGTAAAAGGGAAGCTCAGTTTGCACTTCACCGTGACTCGTAAATTATTAAAAAGTTAACATTAAATATATATTATGATTCAAGAGGATGGGAACTCTATCGTGGATGTCACATGTATGAAAACCACCCTCGGCAGAATTTAGAACTTTGAAATTCTCGTCCGCACCAATCAAGTGTGATGTGAGTATAAACGCTCACACGACATGGCCACCGTTGCAGGTAGCTAAATATTATTTATTTATATTTAGCACTGCTTTTTACTACCCGTTTTGGCTATTCACTTATGTACTAATTACGATAATGGTTTTAGGGACTAGGAAGTTTATGTTTATAGGAAGTATACCCGCATTTTCTTGAAGGAAGAGGAAAAAAACCATTTTGGAAAAACCACCCTCAATACACCCGACCGAGATTCGAACCTCGATATCCCCGTCATCGGCAGTCTAGTCTACTGTGAGAGTAGGGCGTTAGATCATGCGGTCACCGAAGCGGGTAGCTTAATCATTAATTAATATACATTTTATTAACCCGAACGGATAGGGAGACGATAGAATAAAAAATTGATTAAGTGAATTTACATCTACATTATTATGTAACAAATAAATAAGTGATTTGGCTGAGATAGTTATTAAATACTACAATAGTCGTGTATACGAATATCGACATTTGTGGATTGATGTCTTGGGGATACAAAGGGGATTAATATGCTATATTGGCCATCCACCCTCAAAAACAATTTAAAGGAAATATTTGTACAGGAAGATATCGATTAAAACCACCAGCATTCAACATAAGAAAGAAGGAAATTCACACTATAAAATAAAAGCTAATGCACCTTGGTTAGTAATCGAATCCCAACCTTCTGACTCTGAATCAGATTTCTTTGCCCTAACATCGGAAGAGAACGAAATACTGTATCGGCCTACCAGAGCGCTGAAACTCGCTGCAGACGTCTAGAAATCCGGCATCGTTAGTTAAGAAATCGTTTGTTATTTCAAAATATCCTTCACACGTTTAAATTTTTGTAATTTCAAAATAATTATGAAAATATTACATTAGTTATCTCATCTTCAGTGACGTTTCATGCAAAATGTCGCATTTCTGAGATTTAAGTAAATTAATAAAAATATAATTATATATAGCCTTACTCAAACAAAATAAGTGTCATCAGAACAATTTAAGATTATAGAATATAGAGAATTGTTTGAGTGGCTGTGAAGCTTTAGGAATACCCCATTGTGAGGAAATTTCCCTTCAAATCGGTGGTACCCTTAATAATTAGTACAAGTATTACTGTGAAAATAAAACCAACTTATATAAGGATTTTTTTTACGTTGTAACTTTCAATGTGATTTCCAATTCTCTATTCAGACGAATTCTGGTGCACTTAACATTTACTTTCCTGATTCTGTAATCTCAAATTTATACAAGCTGAAGATGGTCCCAATCAGTAGTAATACATTTTTAAACTATCTAGCTAACAGAGGTTATTATTAATGACTTAAATCTATAGAGTAGGGAAGAGAAATAATGCTTAGAAGAAGTGCACCTGCATTATCCTGGAGAGAGAATGAGTAAGGCACAATGATAACACACATGGGGAGACCCACTCTCTCTCCCCAGCACATCCACCCGAAATGCGAACCTTAATATCACTGTCACCTGCAATACGGTATATCGTGAGCCTGATACTTAAGGTGAGGTGCTAGGGACCGCGAGTTTAGTGCATTAATTTTGCACTTTTTATAGCATAAACATTTTTTGGCCAAAATAAATGAAATTTTTCTTCTATAGACTCATAGAGCTTAGTTTTCTGCACATGCTAATCTCAACAATTGTTGAATATCTGTCATGAGCACAGTGGCATTTGGTGACAAACTTTTTAAATGAAGAGGAAAAGTTGTCATTAAATTTCAGAGTACCCTTGACATATATTAAAGAACTGTTGAGATTAGCATGTGCAGAAAACTAAACTTTATGTTTCTATAGAAGAAAAATTGGATTTATTTTGGCCAACAAATGTTTATGTTATAAAAACTTCAAAAATACTTCCCTAAGCTCACGCTCACTAGCACCCCATCTTAAGACTGCATGAGCACAGTTATGGATGAACTGTAGCTCAACCCGCATCGGTGATCACGCGGAATGAACGCCAAGCTCAGCTATTCTAGTTTGTTGATGTCGTCGAGGAAAGAGTACCGGCTGGGTGAATTAAGGGAGTTCCTCCTCAAATAGTCTCCACTTCTCTCTCCAGGCAATTTGAAGTATATTTCCTCTTCATTATTTCTTCCTCGCCTCTACTCCATTAGAGTAGTTATTAAAATTCAACCCACTTCGGTGGCCGCGTGGTTAAGGCATCACTCTCGTAATATACTAGACTGTCAATGGCGAGGATAACTGGATTCTAACCCGTGCGGGTGTTATGAGGGTGGCTTCTTCTAAATGGTTTCCCCACTCTCCCTCCACGCAAATGTGAGTACACTTCCTATAAATATAACCATCATCCCTAAAACATTTAGAGTAATTTGTATATAAGCGTATAACCAGAATGTATAGTAAGACGTGGTGCTAAAAAGAACTAAAATGCGTATGGCTCGAACGTGCTAGAAAAATGTACAGTATTAAAACAGTAGCTCAAAAAACCAAACTCACAAAACTATTTTTTCTTAAAACACCCTCTTTCTACCCGTCCGAGTTACACGCCTATGTTTAAGGTTGACTGAGATCGAATTTGGAGGAAGTGTACCCTCATTTGCTTGGAAGAAGAGTGGAAAACTATCTTGGGGAAAACCGCCCTCACTACATCCGACTGGGATTCTAGCCCCGATGGGTGACCTGGTGGTCTAGAGGTAAGGTGTCAGACTTTTGTACTGTGGGTCCGAGGTTCAATCCTCGGTCCCGGCACAGATTTATGTGATTGCCAAACCCTTCCTTCACTTTCTGACACAAAACATGTATTAATCATAACTTGTGAATGTGAGGAATGACAGGCCTACCACCGTGGTTCGGATTCCACGTTAAACTGTAGGTCCTCCATTTCATCTCACAATCACCCTACCATTACACATTAGCGTAAGTGCGTATAACCCGAACGGGTAGTAAGACGCGGTGCTAATAATAATAATAATAATAATAATAATAATAATAATAATAACAATAATCTAACCCTGATATTCCCATCATCAACAGTCTAGTCTACTGCGAAAGTGACGGATTAGACCATGCGGCCACCAAAGCGCGTCGGCACATCTATCACAAAATATAAATTCCGTTGAATGATCGTTTGTGTTTTGTGTGACGACTCGTTCTGTCGCTTTTATCAACTGGCACGCATCCTCCTCTGCTTCTAATTAATGTATTGAGTGCCACGGTCCGATCATTCCTGTTGTGTAAATACAGATCAGAGACTATAATGCAGTTGTGAACATTATACCAGATTCATATTTAGCACTTTATTTGCATAAATTAATGAAATGTAAACAAAATATTAATTCAAAGTGCTGTTCAGAATTTTTTTTATTTAATTCATCGCGTGGATGTGTTTAGTTTTATTCTTTGACGACGATTACTGTTGTATTGATGTGATTTGAAAACATGAAAGTTTTTATTTGTTTCTCGAATGTTAAAATAAACTACTCGTCAGATTTATTTCACAAGTAAATAATGACTTACTTAAAACTATGTTTAAAATCAATTTCGTATTTTATTCAGAATCAACGTACATATTCTTTTCATAGTGAGCAATTGTTAATATTTCATTCAATTTAAAATTTGATGAAAGGTTGTTATTATAAGCAAGAAAGATGGGTGATATAACGTTTTCCGTTTTGGAAAAATACTAATTATATTTTCTGGAAAAAAAAAATACAATTTAGTTTAATTTCTCCTAAAGGCTGTAACAATAAGGCTGGGCTAGCTATCGATATAACATGATTTATATGTGTGTATATATACATAAGTATATAATATGTATTTATACATATACTAAGGTACACAAGAGTAACAAAAAGTTTAACTAAATATGTGTCCCATTTGACCTTATTTCCGAGCTGTAGTCATGTTTGTACGCCAGTAATTTGGAGCTGCTCAACATTATAGGAAGTGCTCAGAATGGCCACCTTCAGCCTGAGTTCAAGCATTGCAATGCAATTTATTTTTGAAAGAGTGCGACATTCTACGTACAACCCGGAGACTGCAGGCTTGCTAATGACGCGGTAGGGGGGAAAAAAAGTTTCTAAGTAATTTTAACACCGTGGCTATTAATGACTTATTCCAAAAAAATTGCGTTTGAGGGAATGAGAGAATTGTCGTAAAGGAGTAATGAAAAACCTACAATGATAGATAATATTCTCCAGTGGAACCGACTGAGATAAAAAAAACTCCGGTCACCGGCATCTAGTGTACTATCTTAGAGCCAGTAGGCCAATGTCAAGCTTGCAGCCGTATCTCTGATTCTGTACGGCCCGTGGACCTTGAGATGCAACATACAATGTGACCCACTTCGCTGGCCGTATGGTATAAGGTGTTACTATCGTAGTAGACTAGACCGCCGATGATAGGGAGATCGAGGTTCGAGTCTCGGTCGGTTGTATTGAGAGTGGTTTTTCCAAAACTGTTTTCCACTCTTCCTCAACGCAAATGCGGGTACACTCCCTCTAAATATAACCTTACTTACCCTTGAAGCAGTTATCATAATTAGTATAGAAACGTATAACCCAAACGGATAGTAAGACACGGGTGCTAAAAAAAACCATACATTGTGAACCTTTTCTTCTTTTTATAAACGTCGCAGGGATGTAGAATTTTGGACTGTGATATTTGGGGTTTGGCATAGTTTAGGAAAATATGACATGCGAGGTTGGTGTGCCAAATTTGTACTCTTTCTTTGACAGGAATAAATTCTGAAAAAAAAATTAATTTACGCACCAAATATGTGCAATGTTTGGCAGTATATATTTTGTTTCATATAGAGCCCTACTATTTTTTTTTTAATATTTTAGGATTTGTTTTACTTAATAAAATGGCAATATTGTTTTGTTTTTTTAAATTGATCCCTTCAGTATTTTCCTTCAAAGTGATCCCTATGGTTAAACGAGTTTGAGACGCATGTCTTAGAGTCTTAGACCATGACACATCTAGTGTGGGAGCGAAAAACCAAAATATTTCAATTAATCTGGCGTCAAATAAATATTTATTCGTCAAATATTTATATTCAGTGATTCAAAACAAGATACTGTAAATATTTAATATAAATATAACCTTTCTTTTATTCTAAAAACGATAACTGCTATAAATGTGCAGATGTTATGTAAATATTTAGCTCAGGGGTGTCCAACTTGTTTGATCACAAGAGCCAAATTTAAAATAGAAAATACTGAGGGGCCACATTTTAAAAGCAGATAGTTATTATTATTGTCACCACGTCCTACTACCCGTTCGGGTTATACGCACTTACGCTAATGTGCAATGGTAGGGTGATTGTGAGATGAAATGGAGGACCTACAGTATAGCGTGGGATCCGAACTACAGTAGAGGCCTGGAATTCCTCACATTCACAAGTTGTGATTAATACACGTCTTGTCAGAGGTGAAGGAAGGGTTTGGCAATCAGATAAATCTGTGCCAAGATCGAGGATTGAACCCCGGACCCTCAGCACAGAAGTCTGCAGATAGTTAATATTGTCACCATCCTAATATAAAATAGTTCTAACTCGGTATCATATGTATTAATACAAAGAAAGAAATTATAAAACAATAAGCCTAACCCTATTTCTCTACCAAAGATTTGTAACTTTTTTGCAACAATGGGAATAATATCGGGCTTTAAATCTTGTGCCAAAGTCACATTCATATTTGTTGACATAAGTTGAGATCTTTCCTGTGTTAGTTCACTTTCATGTTAGAAGACAACTGTTAACATAGCTATACGTGACCAAAATTGCACGTATTTGGTGTACACATTCAATATTTTTTCTGGGAATTGATCGTTATTGAATAAATAGTACAAATTGGTACACCAACCTCAATGACCAGGTTTCCCCAAATTATTTCAAATTCCCTAATGCCTTGTTCCCTCGACATTCATAAAATAATAATAGGGCTGCATTGCATGTTGATTCATAATAAGGTCCGCAGGCTGAACAAAATAAAGTAAAAAGGCCACGAGTTTTACATATTCTGCTTAGTTCTAAGATCGTGAATATTCAAAAATATACAGAGTGGGTCCGAAAGTATTATTGGTAACTTGAAAATTAACACTTTAACTGAAAAATAAATATTCACTAGATAAGCCAAAGCAAACTACGTTCTATACTTTTTCACTTTTTGAAAATTATGTCACCTAGGTGAGCCCCACCGGATATCAGACAAACCTCAGCTTGTTGTCCATCTCTTTCCTCAGCATAGAGCATCTGTTTTCGCCCCATCCTGTATATTTACTGAACTCAGTGATTGAACTCTGAGTTACCCCATCCCACGGGCTTAGAGGTATTTTACATCCATTGTTACACCTGTAAATATGTTTAATGTAAATGGGCTGAATCATCAATGGGTGCTGTAAGGTCAGATGCACTATTGTATCCAGTGATTGTTTCCATTGAAGAACCATTATTTGTCCACACATATATAAAGTCTGTTCACCGTAGGAATTGTTTTCTGAAAGGCCTTTTTCCCTACCAGAAAGCTATTATATAGTAGGATATTGGTAGGAAAAAAGACCTTTCAGAGAGTAATTCCTACCGTGAATGGAATATAGCTATATTCCTCTGACTCGCTTTGCTCCTGCTTTTTCTTTGCAAGTGGATGTAAACTAATGTAATTCCAGAGCCGGTTTTTGATAGGTCTTACCGTTTAGCCACAAGAGACCTCCAAAGAAAGGTCCGCACTGACTTTAAAGTTGGTCTGCCATTTTGAATTTTTTTCGGAGGCTAGAAATTAAAATTTTTAACTTATTTTTGGAATTTTCCCATCGTTTACAGGCTAAAAGCTATAAGTTTGCCAAATTTCAAGTTTCTAGCTCATCTGGAAGTGGGTAAACATTAATGTCAGTGAGTGAGTGAGTGAGTGAGTGAGTGAATGAGTGAGTCAGCCATGTGGCTTTATAGTAGTATAATGTGTTGTTCGGGCACCGTCAATTTATATATTGAGGAACTATTTTGGCAGACATAAAAGTAAATAAAACGATGTCCATACATAATTAAAGTAGTGTGATCTGTAACTGACATTTTTCACGAAATAATAATAAATTAAAATTATAAATGAGACGTTCAAATCCACGATTCCTCGAATCTCTCGAATTCCATCGTTAAAATCTTTTAAACAAAAGTCTCGAATATAATATTTATGAAGAACTTGATTTAATTAAAATATTTTAAGCAATTGGTTGAAGGAATTATGTAAACTCTTTTATTTGAGATAGTTTCACCATATTTTAAGAAATATAATCCAGGACACTTAATTAAAAATTAATTTCAATTAATTTTAGCACTGTGTCTTAAATTGTATTGCTAAAATAAAGGCAGCAGACTTCAGACACACTACACAATCGAAAGGCGCCCCTGAAAAGGATTATCAATACCTGTGAATGAAATTACCCACCAAGATCACAAAAATTAACCGAAAATACCCTCCAACCATTTAAACATTTAAAAGGTGTTTTTTTCTCTCTTTAATAAATTAATAATTTATTCTTCTTCAACTTTAAAACCAATCATTTGAAATTCTCAGGATTTAGTCAATCCTGGAGATAGTCCCGGACGTAATTATAAATCCAGGACTGTCCGGGTTAATCCCGAACTTCTGGTAGCCCTAAGTTGAGAGAGTAACAAAGTCACAATAACAAAAAAAGCAAAATTATATTAATATTAAAGTTACTAAAAAGTGTTATTGTTGTTATTAATTAGTTATTACGTTATAGACATGACAAACAAAACATCATTTGTCAGTGGCACCAAACCTTAAACAACTTTTTTTTAATTAGATTTTAAATATTTTCACTTTACATTATTAAAGGATTCTAGGTTTCAAATTTGGATTTGAGACTAAAAAGAAAATTTAAGATTTGGATTCTAAAATGGAATTAGAGAAATTTAGTATTCGACCCATTTCTAATTAAAATGGTGTCAAAGTAGACAGCAGTGGTGTAGTGGTCAGTGCACCTGGGTACGAGCCTAAGGATCTTGGGCTCGATTCCCGGCTGGTAACTTGGGTATATTTCCTTTTAGGGTGATAATCCCAATGCTCACCAGGGTTTGGCTAATTAGGCTCAAGTTAGGTTAAGATTCACAATAGCTCCACGACATTATAATAACTATTATAATATCATCTCATTGTGGATACGACGTGTATACAACCTCCTATTGTGTATCCTGGGCAAAACTCTGTGCCACCAGAGCGGCTAATAGTCTACATATAAGGCGACCTAACCTGGATGTCATGTCCATCCCTGTCAAATGTGCTACTCGATAAAAATAAAGTAGAAATAAAAATATTATTTTCTGAATGCTTTTCCTGTCAAATTCCTACTATATCGCTATATTTCTTCAGAGCTCTCCGCTTGAGCGAGATAGTAAGACCATAGATTTGTTCCATTTTTGGATGTTGCGGACGTCGTTTCTTAGCTTGGGATGTCGTGGGCTAGTAGTAGTAGATCTCTCATAGCCCCCCCCCCCCCACCCCGGCCTTGTTCCAATGTTTACCCCCCGTCCCCTATCCCCC
>CABFWB010001482.1:27453-45108 GCA_902151455.1 Timema bartmani
AACTTGATGGTGGGCTGGATGAACACACAGCAATGCAATGATATTAATCATCTGTCACGACTGTTGCTGGTTGATTGACATCCATAGCCAACTTGATGGTGGGCTGGATAAATACACAGTACTGCAATGATATTAATCATCTGTCACGACTGTTGCTGGTTGATTGACGTAGTAATCCATAAAGAACTTGATGGTGGGCTGGATGAACACACAGCAATGCAATGATATTAATCAGCTGTTACGACTGTTGATGGTTGATTGACGTAGTAATCCATAGCCAACTTGATGGTGGGCTGGATGAACACACAGCAATGCAATGATATTAATCATCTGTCACAACTGTTGCTGGTTGATTGACATCCATAGCCAACTTGATGGTGGGCTGGATGAACACACAGCAATGCAATGATATTAATCAACTGTCACGACTGTTGCTGGTTGATTGACATCCATAGCCAACTTGATGGTGGGCTGGATAAACACACAGCAATGCAATGATATTAATCATCTGTCACGACTGTTGCTGGTTGATTGACATCCATAGCCAACTTGATGGTGGGCTTGATGAACACACAGCAATGCAATGATATTAATCAACTGTTACGACTGTTGCTGGTTGATTGACATCCATAGCCAACTTGATGGTGGGCTGGATGAACACACAGCAATGCAATCCACTCGGTGTCAGCAATCACCCACACACACCGTGATACATTCTAGCTTTCATAAAAAGGGGATTTTAAATATAAACAAACATATTTGCTTGTGGTCAACCTTTAAAACACTTGTTTCAGTGGCCACATGGTATAAGGAGTCACTCTTGCAATATACTATACTGCCGATGACGGGGAGATCTGTGGTTTAATCGAGGTCGGGTGTATTCTGGGTGGTTTTTACTAAATGGTTTCTCCCACTCTCTCTCCACGCAAATGCGGATATACTTTCTATAAATTCAACCATTTTAATCCCTAGCCTGATAGCGTGATTATTAGTACATAGACGTGCAACCCGAACGGGTAGTAGGGCCTAAGACGCGTTTCTAGGAGAAAAAAACCCATTTATAAAAATGTACTATATTGTTATTTTATACGTCTTGATAATATCTATAAAAAGTGACAGCTGAATATCATATGGCTTGACGTATGAATACGTGAAAGTAAATCCAGTTTCTTTTCTAGCTGTCAGATAGAACTTTTCTTATGAAAATTTGACTGCATGTGAGCGCGCTTTGACTAGACGCAGCGCCCCGCGCCGTACTCGATGCCTTTATGTCGGAACTCAGCAGTAAAAAGAAGAATGATGGGGATATAACAGCTAGGTCATAGCCAATGTTTACAAACAATAGAGCCTAGACAGGTGGGTATTTGGGAAGAAACATTTGTGAGACGTAAACATGTTAGTAATAAAGACAGTTAATATTATGTAGGTTGCTAAAACCAAAGTAATAAACTTTAATTAATATAAAGTAAGTGTAACTTGTAGAGAACCCTTCTGTCATTGTAGGCTTGGATTGCTCTAGTTCACATTCGTATCAGAGAAACTGTGATATCGAGGTCACAACAACGCAATAGAAGATTACTTTGGAGATGGGCCAGTTTCTTAGTCAGACTTAGTACGCCTCAAGTGCGGTGCTATACTAAATATAGAACGACATCTACATAGACCAGAATAGAATGGGATAGCTTCATATGCATTCCATTGGAGTTTAGACAGGTGGTGTCTTGTATTTAGTATAGAGCCGTTCTCGAGACATACCAAGTTTGAATATGAAACTGGCCCATTATATTCTGATCTAGGTAGGTGTCGTCTTGTATTTAGTATGGAGCCATTCTTGAGACGTACTAAGTCTGACTATAAAACTGGCCTAGATTATCTCCCTGGACAGTCAAATTTAAATATGCCTATTCCTTAGCATGACATTTTGTTTGATAGTCACACTGTTGATACACAATACAAACTAACCTAACCTAACTTGTTTTAGTGCAACTGCCTCAGGCAAACTGAAGACTCACACAATATCAGTCTAGTTCCCTCTACTACTTAATCTCTCTAAACAAGCTCTCTTGGAATCAGATCGTTGAATGTTGGAAAACTTGAATGTAATCACACACCGTTTACTCTGAAATGTAAACATCTTACCTTGACAAATTACACCATTACCCTACCTTACATGCTATATGAAAGTGGAACACTGGAAAGCTAGCTTGCAACCTTGCGGGGTAAACTAAGGGTACATATCTGGCAGTTAAAAAACTTACCAAATCTACTGTAAAATACCAACAAAAAAAGTTAAATGTGCTTCAAATGTCTATTCATAAAAAAAATATCAAGGCATACATAAAATAAATAAACCAATTATGCTTAAGGTGGGATGAAAGGGAACGAAAGTTAATTTCTGTATTTTTATAGTTTTTATAAAAAAAAAAACAATTTTGGAAAAAATAAACAAAATATAACTACAGTATATACGTAAAGTTTAATTATATCTATACCGTAAGTGCTCGAATTACACGATTTTGAGCTACGCAAATTTGTAGAAACAATGTCGCGTTACTTCGACTCAGGATTAGTCACGTCATCTATCAAACTCAGTTCTAAGGTCAATCGACCATCAAAATGTTATTCCACAGATTTTACTCATATAAATAATTATTCAATGATTTCAAATCATTATAGTTCACGATCTATAAGGGGTCAAACTTGCTATCATATTATTTTTGCGTACCAATGTTAGGGTAAGTTAATTGAGCCTAAAATTTTGTATAACTATACATTCATATGAGATGTACTGTACACAATTAAATAAAAATAATAAGAAGAATATAAGTATTTCGATGAAATATAGCCCTATATTTTTATGTTTAATACCGCGTCTTACTATCTGTTAAGGTTATAGTCGTATATATTAATTACGCCTATAAGTTAAGGATGAAGAAGGTTAAATTTAGAGGAAATGTACCAACACTAAGTGGAGGGAGAGTGGAAAACCATTTGGGGAAAACCACCCTATACCCGACCGGGAGCCCAACCTATTTCTCCCTGTCATCGGCATTCTAGTTTAAGCAATCACTCCTTACTTGAGAAGTATTGTAATCAGAACCATAATCAGTAAACTGTTGTAACTTATAATTTTATAATACCATTTTAATTGTGATCCATGTGCATATTCTTTCATATTCATTCAGTTTCACTGCATAATTGCATTCATATTTTGCCAGTTTTTTGTGCAAGTAAATCCGCAGCTTAGTCATGACAAATACTTGTATTCAAGAATTTTTGAATACTATTTAGATTATGTATATGTACGAAAATTAAACTTAATATATCTACTGAAGCAATATTTTTGGTTTATTTTGGTAAAAAAAAAATGGGGTGTGGCTGTGTCATGGACACGGCCGTGTGTTGTACGTGAGTACGTTTATGTAACGGGTTATATTTTTTAAATAAAATATTTTTATTTATGAATTAAGGTAAAAGCAAGGAAACAAATAATTATTGTATTAAAACTTAAACGAACATCGTAGCTTCTCCGAGTCAAAAGTTATACTAATTGCAAATCTCGATACGCAGCAAAATAACCCCAAAATGGCGGCGCTTCCCCCTCTACCGCGTGCGATGCGTCACTGTTCTCGCTTATCGTAATGAATTCTTTGATCCTTTAGCTATCCAGTGGTATAATTTAATTTTAGATGTAGAGGAAAGATTCGAGACTACAACACCAAACTGTATCCCCCGATTTTGTTATCATTAGGTTTTTTGGATTGCCCCCATATGGTAGCAAATTTAAAGACTTATTCACATCAAAAGTTTTTTGTTAAAAAAAAGGCCAAAAATACTGATCGCAGTTCACGTCTCCCTCCATTCCACTCTAAGTTTGCTCAAAAATGTGTTAGTGGTCAGTGAGTTTAAAAAAAACTCTTTCAAAATCGACCCCCGAACAAAACGGTAGCAGTATAAAAGGTTTAATATTAGTATTATAAGTATTAGTGATGAATTTGGGACATAACTGAACACTTCTCAGCTTCAAATTCGAATTTAAGTGGGTGCTGAAATGAATGCCTTTCTTGTTGTAAAATAATCTTGATTTAAATGGATGTTTGATTAATTATTATCGGTGAAAGGCTGAGATATTTATTTCAAACCTTCTTACCTCGGTGTTCGAATGGTCTAAGGCGTCACTCTCGTAAAATACTGGACTGCCGATGACAAGTGGATCGGGATTCGAATACTGGTAGGGTGTCCTAAGAATGGTGTTTCATAGTAGGTTTCTCACTTATACTCCACGCGAATTCGGATACACTTCTTCTTATTTCAACCTTCTTCATCCCTAACACATTATCGTAATTAATACAGACGCGTATAGCCCCAACTTAATAAAAGGAAATAGTATAAGGTGATTGAAGTTCCAGGATGTGCATTAAGGTATTGGGGAAAGAATATTCAATGCCATAAAATAATATTTATGAGATATGTTTAGTATTTCATGTTTAAGAAAATAAATAGTTAATAATGCTAAATTATTATTATTATTATTATTATTATTATTATTATTATTATTATTATTATTATTATTATTATTATTATTATTATTATTATTATTATTAGCACCGCGTCTTACTACCCATTCGGGTTGTACGCACTTACGCTAATGTGTAAAGGTAGGGTGATTGTGAGATGAAATGGAGGACATACAGTTTAACGTGGAATCCGAACCACGGTGGAGGCCTGGCATTCCTCCCATTCACAAGTTGTGATTAATACACGTCTTGTCAGAGGTGAAGGAAGGGTTCGGAGATCAGATAAATCTGTGCCGGGATCAAGTATTGAACCCCGGAACCTCAGCACAGAAGTCTTAACACCTTACCCCAAGACCACCAGGTCACCATATATAATCCTAAATAAAGTTGTTTTGTTCTAATTTGATACACACGTTGAACTATCATATATAAGCACATACTCCTGTTTCTCTATATAGAGAAGCGTAGGAACACAATCAACATAAAAAGTGTTATAGTTGTTGTGGCTTAGCGCGTTATTCAGCCAAGCCATTTATTTAAGCATTTACCAGTAAAGATAAAAGGAAACCACAGTTTTTGGAAAATAAGCTCAACTTTACTTAACCTTTATTCTAGGATAAAAGTTTGTAGTAATGTCCATTACACTAGCATTCCCGGATTTCCATTTCCTGAATTGAAAGCAAAACGTTAAATGTATCTTAATTGAGCTAAAAGCTTCTATATGACGCTTCAATCATGAAATGGGAACTCGGGAACTCTTAAAGAAAGAAATGTTAGAAATTTAAATTTTAAATATCACAACCATTTCTTATTTCTATAGTGAGTAAGTAATAAGTTTATTTTTAAAGCCGATTCCTTCTTTTGTATAATAAGCTAATATTAATTAATCTTTCTTCGTATTACACAAGAGGATGAAGAAAGTTTGCATTATTCTAATAAGTTATATTTGAAAATACTCATAGAAAGATTAAATGAGATATGGGGTGCGGGAGTAGAATAGAGAGGATAAAGTGAACAGATCTGGTGACTAATGAAGAAGTTCTAAGTAGAGTGAATGAAACTAGAACTATTCTGCAAGCGATTCTAAAAAAAAAATGATGATACCGATGTGGAGAAATGAAATATGAAGTGATGTAGAAGGCAAGGTGGAAAAGAGAAAGAAACCTATGAGAACACGAATGTAACTGATTGATAACCTCAAACAAGGAAATAATGAACTTTCGGGATATAATAAAGGAAGCTAATGGTAGGACATGCTGGCGGACTCAATTTGGAGAAGGCAATGAAACTGTCGAAAGACAGAAAGCTCAATAGTATTAATAATAGTAATAATAGATACAAATACTCTTTTATAAAGTGATGTAATTAGAATATTCACAGATACTATTTTTAAACTTTTCTATAATACATCTAAAAACATTTTTTTTTTGTAAGTATAATGTATTGGTCATATATCAACTTTAATCCCATTGTAACATAATTTCCCCCCGTAATTCTATATAAGCTTCTCAATACAAACAAAAAACAACATTGAAGAGTAGACGAATAAATCTTCCACTTTGGGAGGGTCTGTAAAAAAAAATGTATAGCAGTTGACTATCCGAGCTTGTCACAATTCCCTGTCACGCCAGCATTATATTATTACAGTATGTGACACTGAGGAAAGGAGGCCATTGTTGCGAAATTCAGAGCGAGGGTGGGATGAATCAAATAATTGTGTTTAGAGACTGTGTTTCCAGAGTACTGAGGGTGTTTTGATATTATTTTGATATCAAATAATTCTAATCATTTTAGCTTCCGTTTTATTTTTCATCACAATTAATTTAATCCCGGGGGATTTATACATGTATAGCACGTAATACGTAAAGCTGAATCTTTTGAAAATAGAAACGGTAGCAGTTTATCATAGTATTAAACTTGATGTGCGAAATAACCCTTTGTTCTGTCAATCTACGGTTATGACAATTAAAATTGATCGAAGTTGAAATAAAACACTTTATAAGTGTGTATGTGTGCGGATCCCGTGTTTGCTATTGAATCTATTTTGACAGTTTATTTGCAAATGATTTACAAGTGAACTGACCTTGTATGTATGAGACATTGCTTAGTTACCAGCATAATTACCCCAACGGAATAAAAATATATTATAATTTGTAAAAATAAAAATTGTACGGTGCATCACACAAACTTCCTCCCGCTTTTATATTAAAATATATACTATCTAAAAACTCCTAAGATTTGTGAAACAAAATAATAGTTATATACATTTTTTTAGAAACTCTACACCAAAGATCATAGATGAAATAATATACATTTTTACTTAGTTACTCTATGGCACTAAGAACTAAGAACACTGTTACAGAAAAATTGAGAAAAAAGAAACATCTTTGTCCACCAAAGAGCATATTAATCAAATTGATTTTCAAAAACCTGAATTAAAAAGTATATTATATATTTGCTTATAGCTAAGAAATAATTGGTTTTATAAAAATATATTTCAAATAAAAGATGTATATCTTTAATAGTACTACAACTTTACGATGGTAAGTTAATTCGTATCTCAAATAGTTGAAGGAGAAATTATGAAAATCAGAACATATCCCCCATGTAAGGTACCCTCAAAGTCATACTCATGAGAAAATGAGAGTTTCCATCTTATTTATAATAGTAGAAAGTGTATAGATATAAAATTTAATCAAATTCATTAAAGCGAAATTCGATTTTTTTCTCTTTTTGACCTTCAGTAAATAATTACCCTTAAATTAAGGGTCAGATATCTAGTTCAAAAACCTTCTTGGGGGACCTAATGAAAACCCTAGATACAAAGCCCAATCGGTAGAATAGTTTCGGCTCCAGCCCGAGGTACAGAGAGACGGCATGGTGAAAACAACTTTTTTTGTTTCAGAGGGTCATGAAACGTTGACATTTATCAACATTTAAAGTTTTACTTTATTGACGATCACAATACTTACCCTCCGGGATGTCTAGAGAAAGTAGAACACTCCAGTAGAGCTGTTCCCAAACCTTTTTATTTGACGTATCATATAATTAAATTGTTAAAATACATGTACCACTTACCATTTTTATACATCACGCACCACCTCCACCCTTTAATGACTATCATATATATATCAAATATAGACCCGGTTACCCGGTAAGGAGTTCGGATTATCTAAGCCACTAGCCGTCACTCCAACAATAAACTGAACTGTGGATGATGGGCAGACTGGCAAGAATATCTCGATAATATCAAATATGTATACAAAATAAACAACAAATGTGTAAAAGTCAAATGTCTTGAGAGTTGTAAATTACCACCGTCCAAAATTGACCAGGAGCGTTGGTAGGCTTAATTTCACTCAACTGATATTTTTTCTTGGTATTTTCACTAGTTATTACAAAGTAAACATAATTAAAATTTCGAAAGAGTGCAAGTTAGCGATACGGCTCAATATTGTCACGTTAAAATATAAAAAGGTAAAGGGTTTTTTGGGCATATCGGCTGTAGAGGAATGTAATCTTTTTGAAAATATAGTTTAAAACAATATTAAAGGACGTATTTCTGTTTAAACACACACTAATTTAATTTCACTAAAATAAAATAACTTGTGAATTTAAATTACGCTTTGAACGAAAGGTTATTTTTAATTTCCGTCCTATATCTTTGAAACACAAGAGAAAGTTGAATTCGGTTGGAATGAGATATCTAGGAAATGTATTTAGGAAAACTCGTCTGGACAGAGCCAGTTGGCCTAGTGAATGGGTGTTGAAGGAGATCGGTTTGAGAGGGTATCCAAGAGGTCAACGTGAAAGAAGCGTCCTATGTTGGTTTGGGCATGGTGAGAGTATGAGTGCGGGTGACGAAGCAAATATATGAAGGTAGAGTGTGGGGCTCAAAAGGAAGGAGTATGCCTTGTAAGACTTGGCTAAATGTGGTAGACGAATGTCTACGAGGAGAAACATTAATGTTTTAATAATAAAAGAACGTGTATGACTCGGTGTATGGATGTTGTTGAAGCGAAGGGAGTATGCAAGGCTAGGGAAGTTTGGAGAAAGTTAGTGAGGATGGATTAAGTACCGAGTTGCTTTTTGAGCTAGCCTATGTGCACAGTTTCTTGCCTACCCCGTAAGGGAACGGTGTGATTAGGTATGTATGCATGTATGTCTGTCTGTATGTCTGTCTGTCTGTCTGTCTGTCTGTCTGTCTGTCTGTCTGTCTGTCTGTCTGTCTGTATGTATGTATGTATGTATGTATGTATGTATGTATGTATGTATGTATGTATGTATGTATGTATGTATGTATGTATGTATGTATGTAGGTATGTAGGTATGTAGGTATGTAGGTATGTAGGTATGTAGGTATGTAGGTATGTAGGTATGTAGGTATGTAGGTATGTAGGTATGTAGGTATGTAGGTATGCACGTATGTAGGTATGCACGTATGCACGTATGCATGCACGTATGCACGTACGCACGTATTTCTTTATTTATATTTTAGAAACAAACTTCCTATGAGGTGACAAATTTCTATTCACACACTCAAATCTAGAATTGAATAGTGTTGCTATAAAATATATTTACGATAAGATTGATAAAGTTTTATCATATCAGTATTATTTTTGTATTTATGGCTATCAGTATTGATACTATATATTGATAATATCATCTGCAAACCCCATGACTCGACATATGAATATATGAACGTAGTTTTAGTAACCTTTGTGACTGTTCGATACCAATCGCCCTACTGTGTTCTTACTATGCAATGTAACATTGATTATTATATAATTAAAGTGTTATCTAGTTTTTTATGTTCTTAACCATATTAGGAAAAATTTCATAAGATCCTTATAATGTAATATTATAGTAGAAGCCACAAACCACTTGTGTCCTTTCTGTTTAAGCTCCTCTTGAAGACGTTAAAGTTTTCTGGAGACACTCAAGGGTGATAAATTACCTATAGTATGGCAGAAATAACTCCTTCAAAAATTAATAATAATGTATTAACAAATTATAAAATACACATTCCCTCGGTCGGGAAGAAAATATAGGCCATTATATTTTAAGGCTAAGGGCTGTCTTTTAGTAATATATTTTGCATGAAAGTCCAGTGTTTATAAACTGGTATTTCATGGATATATTGTGCTACTGATTAATTTGAACTTGGACAGTAACGTTTAATTATTTAGAGGTTTTTTTTTCAGGTTTTACATCTTAACAATGGCCCCATGCTACCCATATCTACACTAATAAAGTAGGAATGATGAATGTAGAACTTATAGGTATACGCCCAATATTTGTGTTAAGAAAGGACAAACGCGATCGGCCCTTTTCATTTGGCGTGGAAATGCAGAGCCGTGGTAACAAACAGTTTTCTTCAAGAATTTTTATTGTTTTGCAATTTTATTTTCGGAAATGGTTTGTTCAAGAATAGAAGCATGTTGATTAAGCTAGACTTTTTATGTACAGACCTCCTCTATAATTTTAACAGTGATCAAATAGCAATAATTTTGACATTTTTCAATATAAAACTGCCGGCTGCATAACAAAAAGTTAAAAAATGTAACACTAATAAACATCGATACATTATCCTAGAAGAGGTGTTGAAAATATAACTATAAAAATTTCACTCCTCGAGAAAACTGATATTTCCTAACGTATGATTTTTCCGCAAGACCTGTCCAGTAGCTAGCGCCATCTACGTTTTCCGTGATCCATCTGTTCTTGTTGGAGCTGAAGGATACTTCACACTCCCACCCACAATCTTTCATCGGTGTGGTTTTCTTAGTATATTCAACATAAAAAAGAAAAACTCGTGTTTCTATTTGTAAAATGTATATGTTAACCCATGACACCCAAATAAAATTTAAATCAGCCCCACTTAGCAATAAGTTGGGAGGCCACTGATCTAAAAGGTTTTTCCATTTAAAATTAGATTGTTTTTATATATTGATGGTTCCTATTAAAATATTAAGATCAGTTAATATGTGTTTTTACTTTCTCATACAGAGAGAGTACTGCAATCGTGAAAAATTTTCCGCTTCGGGATCATGATTAATCTTTATATCTTATAGGGCCCCAAAACAAAGTTATTATTATTATTATTTATTGGCACCGCGCCTTAATACCCGTTCGGATTATACGCACTCACGCTAATGTGTAAAGGTAGGGTGATTGTGAGATGAAATGGAGGACCTACAGTTTAACGTGGAATCCAAACCACGGTGGAGGCCTGTCATTCCTCACATTCACAAGTTGTGATTAATACACGTCTTGTCAGAGGTGAAGGAAGGGTTTGGTAATCAGATAAATCTGTGCCGTGAGCAAGGATTGAACCCTGGGCCCCCAGCACTGAAGTCTGACACCTTACCCCTAGACCGCCAGGTCACCCCAAAACCAAATTGTTTTTACAATTATGTATAGCTGTCATTAGGGCTATAGCCAAAATGGTGGAATGGATTTTGGTCAAACTTGATATTTAAATTATGGTCATATCTCGGGGAATTATTTTGATTAGGTTTGTATTTCTCAAATAAAGAAAAGTTAACTAAGAACTGTTTTTTGAAAATTATAATTTTTTTTAAAAATAGCTATAACTATTTTGTTTAAAATGAATATCTGGGAAGTGTTTTACATGCTAAATAAGAATGTATAGTCGTTTTATTTAAAAGGAAATTATTTGAGAATAGTCTACATTATTATTATTATTATTATTATTAGCACCGCGTCTTACTACCCGTTCGGGTTATACGCACTTACGCTAATGTGTAGTGGTAGGCTGATTGTGAGATGAAATGGAGGACCTACAGTTTAACGTGGGATCCGAACCACGGTGGAGGCCTGGAATTCCACACATTCACAAGCTGTGATTAATACACGTCTTGTCAGAGGTGAAGGAAGGGTTTGGTAATCAGATAAATCTGTGCCGGGACCGAGGATTGAACCCCGGACCTTCAGCACAGAAGTCTGACACCTTACCCCTAGACCACCAGGTCACCAATAGTCTACAAATAACTAACTCTAATTTTGGGTTTTTTTAGCACGACTTCTTTCTACCTATTCAGGTAATACGCATATCTATTTATTACGCTCATGATTTAGGGATGAGGAAGGTTGAATTTAGGGGAAGTATATCCGCATTTTCTTGGGGGATAATCAAAAAACATTTTGGAATAACCACCCTCAGTATACCTGACCGAGATTCGAATCCCGATCTTCCTGTCATCGGCGGTGACCCCCCATTTCGTTCACTCGGGAATTTCTACCCGAATTTGCACCAATTCATGCACTCAAATTTGCAGGTGTTATTATTAAGTTAACGTTATTTTTGTTTATCTCGTCTCGTTTACCGAACAGAAATAAAACAATCTCTTACGATTTTGAATCGCTAGTGATTTTTTCTACTAGTGACTTTTAAACACTTTTTGAAGTGGGAACAATCTCTATAACGCATACTTTCAAATTAACTAACCAATTAACTAGTTTATGTTAGGTTAGGTAAGGTTGTGTTAGACGTGGACTTGATTAAAGGAGGATAAAGAGGGTTTGAAGATGACACAGTGACGTGGACCTACCCTAGTGCACGATAGATGAATGCTTCACTCTGCCAGAGGGGAAAAGGTAGTGGGAAAGTCGCGAGCGATTCAAAGTCGTGAGCTACTCTTTCTTTCTTATTCAGTACACGAGATGGGCATGATTCGTCATCGGCATTGGCAGTCTAGTATAATATACGAGCAACGCCTTAGGTCATGCGACTACTGAGGCAGGTTTGGTTTTAGTTAAATTTGAAAATTTTAAATAACCATGATAATGTCCTTCAAAATTGTTTTCTGAAGAAAGTTTAGTATACTTATGAAAACAATAGGAGCCCACTTCGGTATTCGAATATTCTAACGCTAAGACGTCGCTGCCGCAACAGACTGGGCTGCCGATGATGGAGGGATCAAGGTTTGAATCCCTCTTGAGTGCACTGAGATTATTTTTTTAACCTAAATAGTTTTCCGCTCTTATGCAACGCCAATTCGGGGCAGCCAAACTTCCTCTAAGTTCAACCTTCTTCCTCTATTAGGCATTGATATAATTTATTACACATGCGTCTAACCCTATCGGATAGCAAGACATGGTGTTAATATAAAAGTTGATTTGTTTATCTTCTATGGCACTAGGAACTCGAAAGTTCATTGCGGCACTTCTAAAAGTACGACATCCATTCCTATCATGAGCTAGTTCTATCCAGTCCACCTCAGTACACCTTATCTCTTTTAGGTTCATTCTAATGTTACCCTCCGATCTGCATCTAGGTCTTCCCAATCATCTTTTCCCATTGGGTTTGCCAGTCAGTATCCTGAACAAAGTTCTAGAATCTCCCGTTCGCACTGCATGTCCTGCGCACCTTATTATACAAGACTTAATTAGCCTAACACTGTCTTGTGATGAGTACAGGGTATGTAACCTACTTCACTCCTCAGTAGCCTCATCCACTTTTGGGTCAAATATCTTCCTAAGCACCTTGTTTTCCAAAACAGTAAATTGGTTTTTCGTCACCAAAGTGACGATACCACCTTTCCCCCCCATAGAAAACGACTGGAAAAATTATTATTATTATTATTATTATTATTATTATTATTATTATTATTATTATTATTATTATTATTATTATTATTATTAGCACCGCGTCTTACTACCCGTTCGGGTTATACGCACTTACGCTAATATGTAATGGTAGGGTGATTGTGAGATGAAATGGAGGACCTACAGTTTAACGTGGAATCCGAACCACGGTGGAGGCCTGGCATTCCTCACATTCACAAGTTGTGATTAATACACGAAAAATTATTGATTTGTGTATTCTTAGTTTTATATTCTTTGAAAGCAGGCGAGATGTCGATAACTTACTGAGTGAGTAATAACCTGTATTTCCCTACTGTATTATTTTCCTAATTTCCAAACCAGTATCTTTATTGCTAGTTAAAATTGTTCCTAAATATTTAAGCTCATTAACTTTGTCAAATGATATGTTTCTCGAAGTAATCTCTAAATTATCGACCCCTAGCTGTGTTCTCTATGTGAGCATATAATTAATCTTTTCAGCATTCGCTTCTAAACATATTTCTTTACAAGCCTCAAATAAAATATCTGCATTTCTTGCTACACCTTCCTTACTATTGCCCAACAAAGCTAAATCATCTGCTTATCCTAATAACGTCAACCCTTCCCTACTCTCTTGCATTACACTGATAGCAAACTCCAAGGATGGATTAAAAGAAATGGGGAAAGGACATCTCATCAATTCAACTCATATGTGTTTCGAAAGTATTCTGATAAGTGACATCCAACCCATACCCTCCCAGTGAAACATACCTCAATTAGCTTGACAAGTTTATTGGGTATCCCAAACTTTACTTATATTTCATATAATTTATTTATTTTAAATGAATAGTAGGCCTTTTAAAAATATATTTATAATTGATGAACCATCATGTTATATTTCCATTATTTTTTTTCCTCTAGTATTTGCCTGATAGTAAAAATCTAATCCGTTGTTGACCTATTTCTTTGAAATCCACACTGTTGATCCCCAATTATTTACGCTACATATGGCGTAAATTATGTTAGATAAAATTTTCTAGCATATTGTTAGTAGTGAGAAGCCTCTATAGTCATAACACTCTGTTTTATCTCTCTTTTTGAAAATTGATATTATAATATCTTCCTTCCATTATTGGGTAGTTTATCAATAACTGACTTTATTATAGTTTTAACAACACTTACAAGACAATATGGGCAAGTGTATACGATTGTGTCGAACATTTTATTTTTAATTATTGACGTCGCTTTGTAAATTTAAGGCCAACTCATAAGTTTGTGTTTATTTGTGACCTTCAACGTTAAAGTCAGACCTTCTTTGAAAATGCCTAGCAATAAAGTTTAACTCGTGTCAAGTGATATGAGCCATTTCCCACGTGTTCATTGTTTTTTTTTAATCTAACAACATTCCTGCCCTACTTTACACTGTGGTTGTTGGAAGAAGGGTGTTTATAACGTTACATCCTTACGTGAGTATGGATAGGGTTAAAAGGTCGCTATTTCTTGTTTATACAATTTATATGTGTGTTTATATATAGTTCATGTTTTGTCACACCAATTCGAGTGCTCAGTAAAATTAGAACGAAGCTGTTGGGTGTTTTATGACAAATTAAAGCATCTAGAACGCCTCTGGTAAGTTGACATTAATTTAGGTACAAAAACGTAAATGCCAGGAAAACCCCTTTAATCAGCTTCTGACTTCATGTGAAGTTTTTCCTCATTTGAATGAAAAAGCAACATAGCTCTGGGGGTCTTGGAACCATAGGGTGTTCTACCAAGCTCGGAAATTAATTACAGGTTCACCTCGGGCTACTCCGACAAATTACCTTTAGTGTGTTCTAGCACTTATATTAAAGAAGTGTTTCATCACTTTCAACCATCAGTTGTTTCAACATTTACATCAGAAAGTGTTTTATTAACGTACATCTAACCATAATTTGTTCTAATATTTACATCAAAAAGTGTTTTATCAACGTACATCCAACCATAATATGTCCTAACATTTACATCAGAAAGAGTTTAATTACACCCAAACCATCACTTGTTTCAACATTTACACCAGAAAGTGTTTGATTATATCCGAACATAATTTGTGCTAGCATTTACACCAGAAGTGGTTCAATACACCCAGGGGCGTCGCGTCGAGTGGGGCTTGGGGGTGTCTCCCCCTCTCCTAATGTTGATTAAAAGCTTGAAAGTTGGGAATTTTGTGAGAATTGAGATCTGGAGTTGGGAAATTCTAGGTTTATTCTGTACCCCATTACTTTCTATTATGAAAGTCCTTAACAACAGACTTGTACAAACAAATCTAAAATTTCCCAACTGTTGATCCCTACTCTACAAAAAATCCCAACTTCAAAGATCATCAAACATTTAAAGGAGATTCCTTGTTTATTAGATTGTAGAAGCTTAGTTAATCAAGTAGTCTAGTAGCGCCGTTGTCAGTAGGCAGAGACAACGGCCGGTCAGTGTATGCCGAATGCGGTATTGAAACGAATCATAAGGGAACATGAGCTGCCCAGTAGCAAAATTTCACTCAGCCAGCAATGCTTGAAGTGGCTGCATTATCAGCCAATGTTTTGTTTATGGTTTAGTGTTTTTAGTTGTGACTTTCGTGGCTGCTAGACTGTAGCAGTTTTATTATTCAAATTATCATATGTTGTACAGCCAATGCCTTAATTAGGACTTTATTAAATTTTGAGGGCATAAATGCAGTGAATGTTACGCAACATTTTATTGTTTTCTTATCGAAAGCTCTGACTGATGAAATGAGGACATTGAGGTTAGTGTTAATGTTTGACTTCTGAAATACACACTAATTTTTCTATCCATACTAGTTTGAATTGAACTGATGTATCTTATTTCATTGTTTATTAAAATAGGCTTTCATAAATGCAATTTAAATAGGCTCATATCAATAATGAAGGAATAGGAGTAATAGGACTGTGTTACATTGTTACAACTTTTATAATTTTTCATTTGATTAAGTAGACTACATCAAACAAAAAATTAAGTTGTTTTTTCACACAAATATTTTCAAATTTGGGATACATTTTTAATTTTTTTATTTAGCGTTCTATTTGTTTGAAATTTCGTATAACCATGTTGTTTAGCGTGCTGATTTCGAATTTGCCATAAGTTTTTTAATAAAAGTCAGGGGAAGCCCCTTCACCCTCACACGCTAAATTGCAATATGTTTATTCACGTACTAGCATTAACATTTTAGTGCAACTTCTATGAGGTTACGAAGCAGGACATTGGTAAACCGGTATCAAAATACTGTAGAAATATCGATAAATTCCATTTTTATTATTTTATTTTACAGTTGAAAATGTTTTTAAATAAACATGGCCAAATTATTAATTTTTTTATAGAGTGACGAACGAGTTCTACATCTCCGGGAGCTTACTAGTTAAATATTTCTTCCAACTGTGTTATAATAAAGCAGCGGTTTCCAAATTGGGGGGTTGCGGTGAGTTTTGGGTGGGGTCACAATATAGAAGTTTTAGCTTTATATTTACTTTTTCAAGGATTTTAATGATTATAAGAAGATGCGAAATTCTAATAGAAACGTAAGTTGTTAAAGTGCTAAAAACAACCTAGTTAAAACTGCTTTGGTTCATTTTGGCTATTCCATTCTGATAGCTTCTTGCTTATTATTATTATTATTATTATTAGTATTATTAAAAGCTATTTATAATAATTAAAACAAGTATTAGTGGGCATGCGGGTTTAACTCTTTTGGTTTGGTTTGTTGGTGAAAGTGAAGTAAGGATTTTAATTCTGGCCAGGGGTAGTTTATCCTAATATCCCTCCAAGCAAATAAGTGTACATTTACTCTAAATGTTACCTATCCCACTGGTGTAGCTAACTGTAGATAGCCTGGGCTGGTAGTAATACACAGAGAAAAAACTTAAGAACTAGGATTTGAACGCTTTTAAGCTATCAAAGGGTCACGATGGCCGCAGAGAGAAAAGTTGTGGTCATAAACTACAAAACTTTGGAAACCGCTATAGTAGAGTCAATTAAATTTTTAAATCTAAAATACACGATCTGAACAATATCTGGAAATCTAAATAAATATATTTAAGCTCGATTGGATATTTAGCTCAGATGCAGGTAAACTGAAATAAATAATAATTCAAGATGCACTGAAAAAGCCAAGTAGCTTTTAAAATCCTGTATGAACAAATAAACAAGGCTGTCGACGGGAGGGGCGGGTTTGGGGGCTCAAACCACCCCCAAAATGTTATGAATAAAATGGCTTTATTTATGGTTCAAACAATACAAAAATTAAGATAAAGTACCAATTAGGGGGCTGTGTTATCATAAAAAGCACTTCAGATAGCTTCTAGAGGTGTTTAATATTTAAAAATTTTCCTAGCCTTCTGCAGTTATGGTGTTATGTTGCAAAAAAAACACTCCAGAAATTTTCTAGAGGTGTTTAATATTTAGAATTTATAAAACACTTCAGATAGCTTCTAGAACTGTTTATCAATTAAAAATATTCATAGCTTCCGGCAATTGGGGGATGTGCCCGACAACCCCCCCC